>OX352194.1:600000-870167 GCA_947086425.1 Xanthorhoe spadicearia | reverse complement strand
TTGTAGCTGCATGAGACTTGGGATTTCGGGATAAAATATCTCTAAAGTAGGTACCTACCTACTTATATAAAAATGAATAGCAAAATGTGTTGGTAAGCGCATAGCTCAACTACCTACCTACTACGTACTGGATGGACCTATTTAGCCAATTCTTTTTTTGTTTGTTGAAGTTCAAGGATGGTTTTACGGCGAGAAAAATTCGAATAATTGCCGAGAAAATCTCGATATTCCCGCGGGAACGGGACCTACGCGGGTGGAACCGCGGGGCGCAGCTAGTTCTTGATAATTAAAGAGATTGATTACTAATATTTGTACTTTGTACTTTCTTTATAAACTAGATGGCGCTACTAGAAAAGTTAGATCGCGCAAGCGTTGCGTTTTGCGTTAGAGAAGTAGTCATTCTTAATATTATGGGTCAATACAACATAGGTACGAGTAAATACTCAATCCAGTCGTCAGACTGCTACGTCTGTTAGCAGCTCTGGTTTTTTTGAGCACACTTGTCTACACTAGGTAGTGTGTGTAAAAAGTCAAAGAGTCATTTATTATTTAATGCGACAAAAAAAAATTAAAGTTGTGTAAATTTAATTGTTATACGAACGAAAGGGCTCTGTTTGTATTGTACAATTTGTACATTCCAAAATGGTTTTACCTACTTTTTATTCTGATCTGATGTAAAGTTTTTGAATAACTTCTATAATCATGAAAAGTATTAGGTAGGTAGGTAGGTAACCTGATCTCCCATTTCTAGGTAGGTATAAGTTTTGATGAAATCGCAGCTCAGAAAATCGTTCTTCTACTTTATCATTTTGTTGGTGTTTCTTCTTGGTACCTACGTACCTACTCCTAACACATTTTGACGAATTTAATTTCTTTTATGAAAAATATTATCAAAAAATAATAACTTTGTAAGGAGTTATGGCTATTGGCTTGAAAGTCGGTATACCTACTTAGTAACTTAACTATGTAGGTACCTACATGAAAAGTAGTGGTAGGTGGTAATAGACACGTATTTCAGGATTTCTCACAACTATTAGCCCCGCCGCACATCAGTCATACATGACTCGACTAAAATACCCCTTTACTTCTATAAGTATCATTTTATATCAATCAATCAATCAATCAATCATTTTATTTATTTTCTCTCACAAACTTCTTAACATAATATTAATAAACATATATAAGTACTTACATAAAAAAGAATTAAAAATAGGTGATAATAATAATAGTAATAATAATGTTTGTTGGTTTCTAGCTTAATACAAAAAAATGTTGTGAGAGACTGGTGCCTGAAATAGGTATAAGAACCTGTGCTACGGGTCACCAGTGCCCTACTTCACTGATTTGAATAATAATAATAATAAGAAATAATAAATGTTTTATTGAACAAAGTAATGTTACATGACATAATCACAATGGTCTTCAAACTAGGTTAACCTGTATTTTGAAGACCTCCTTCCTAAATGAACATAATAATAACTAACCAAAGTACATACTTTTAAACATTTAAACAAATAGGTGTAAAATCCTAAATTATACAATTTTGACAAGACAAATAGAAAAAATAAAGAACTTAATATTCAAAATGTTAGGGATTTATTCTTTGACGGTTGTGCTTCCCTGTAGCGACGATAAACGATCCCGATATGATTATGTTGTCAGATTACCAACTTAATCAACGTTAATTGTTATCATCAATTTGTCTGATTTAGCATGAAACTACACGTGCCAAGCCAAACCTACCGAACTTAAAGGGGGTGGTCCACTGTCGAGACTGCGATAATATAGCGATGTATTTAATTATCATCGCTTATCGATTGTCGATTTGTCGCTATAAATACAGATAAGTCTCTGTGTACTTACGGTATACATATTTAGAGATTATCAAATTATTATTAATATTATTATTAATAATTATCAATTATTTTATGCCTGTACTCTAGCCAGGTATACCGTTTACCTAGCTAGAGAATATTAAAGTATTAATTAGACGGTAGACCTGGAAGAAATCGCTTTCAGCGATAAGGTCGCCCATTGTGACACTGATTTTGTTTTTGTTTCACTGTATTCTATTTGTATTTTATTTTTGGTGTGCAATAAAGTTATCTTCTAGACCATTATGTATATAGGTACAAGTCAGTCAATATTTTCATGATCGGTAAAACCATTTGTCTGGTTGCGGTACCTTTGGTTCCTAATTCAGGAAAGGATCTTGTAAAATTAAAATTGAAAACTATACCTACTAGGTATTATAAATGTGAAAGTTTGTGAGAATGTTTGTTATTCTTTCACAAAAAAACTGCTTGACCGATTTAGTTGAAATTTGGTATGTAGATAGGTTATTACATAAGCTATCTATTACATAAGATTAACACATAAGCTACTTTTTATCCCGGTATTCCCGCGGGAACGAGACTTACGCGGGTGAAACCGCGGGGCGCAGCTAGTCTATCAGTAAAAGCGATGTATCTAATGTAGTGGAATTAGAGATACAGAGGTGTAATTTGTTCTACCAGTTGAACTTTAATGTAACGGAAGCAAGCGATGCGATGTATGAATAATATCGTAAACATAAATCTTGCAGTGGGTGTACTCCCTTTTGACCAAGGTATCGTATTGGCCTGAAAAAAAAATATAGTCTGTAGTGCGCAAGTACACTTACTTAGGCCACACCCCTTTTATAATTTAATGCGACTTGCATTCAATCCATTGGCTGGTCAGAGTTACCCCCCGCTAAGCCACTCCCATATTTCCCCCATTTGTAAAGGGTGATACAGATACAGGTGAGCTATATCGGGTCTAGGTCAAATAAAATCGATAAATGCCGACGGACAGTTGTTGAATTGTTTATATCAGCCCTATGATTGTGAACCGTTTTTTTGACGGAAACTGAAAGCAGTTTTAGTCAAAAAAACGGTTCACAATCAGCCCCCAGATGAATGAAGGTTTGTAATGAATGTCATGTAGTATGTGTCAAATGTGTCAAAGTCAAAAAATCGTGTTGATATCGTGCTCTCGCAATGGCTGTTTCATTTATAAAAGTAACTTCAACGTTTTAATACTGTTACACACCTTTGTTGGTAACACCATCTAATGGTAATACCAGGAAAATGAGATTTACTCATCGGAATGAGAGATTGCTGTAGGTACTTACTTTATAACTTTACTTTGGCATTGTTATATCAGTCATCTGTTTACCATAACACAAGCATTAAGTTGCTTAGCTTGGGACTAAATGAAAAAAAAAATATAGGTATGATCACGACTGTAATATCCCAGGGTGCGGTAGACATTTTTTTCAGATCTTTGTGTAATTCTTTAGATCCTTTGAATATGACTAATGGGGTAGTCAGAGGGTATGTTCAAATACATATTTGATACATGCCCACTTTTTGCAGAAGCTTTCCTTCCACACGTAACAGGTTGCAAGCCCATCGACGCTGCTAGAAAGCTAACTATATAGTTTCCTCACGATGTTTTCCTTCACCGTTTACTAAATGACTAAATGATGCTTTGTGACATGTCCAAAGATATTTATTTATTTATAGCGTGTTCCTGTCGTCATTTCAGCATAATATGAATGCATGAGTTATTGTGAAAATGTTGTTTTGTTTATTTTTATTTCTTTAATTTTTTATTTTTGTTATTGTTTTTTATGTTTGATTTATGTGTCCTAGTTACTATGCCTTATAATAAGAATTCTGTAAAGTAGTACTTACCTAAGTTAAAAAAAAAAAAAAACCTATTCCATTTTCCTCTACCAGCCGTCATTCCATAGGAATATTTCCCAGAAACCACTCTTCAAAGCAAAATATTTCGTTCATTCGCTTTGAATCGAAATATTTGAAATGTTAGAAAATAAAACCTTTGATGAAAAATAGATCCAATCAAATCTAAATCGAATAAACTTTGATTTTGAACTTTATAGATTGAGTTCTTTGAAAAACTAGTTATCCTGTATGGGCGGAACAAATTTGTTCGTTTTAGAAATAAATATATTTAAAGTCAATAGGCAGAACTTAAATAGAGAGTTCAAACCTTAATCCACAATTAAATTTACTTACCTACAAATTTATTGACTGTCATCATGACTTTTTCAACTGTGACATCATGACTTTTTAAAGTCAAATAGACAGGTCAACCATCAAGGTCAACCATCAAGGTAAACTATGGGTAAACCATCATTTACCTCATCATCATCCACAGCCCATACCCACTGCTGTGTGTAGGCCCCCCTTCGTTTTTTTTCCCCACATTACTCGGTCCTGCGCTATGGCAACAACACACATAGTACAGGACATAGTCAAAACAGCAGGTCGGACATGGGTCAGACTGGCACTAGATAGATAAGGTTAGCACAAGCGAAGAGAGGCCAGCAGAGGGATGAAACGCTGCACGTGATGATGATGATGATGAAATTACCTAGTCCTTAAGTTTAAACTCAGTGAGAACAAAATGATAGGAAACAAGTAAAATATTTGTATGACTTGAATAAACGAAATTGAATGATTTATATGAATATTACGGGACTTTATCACGTATTTACCTTATTATATAAAATAAATAAAATAATAAGGTAAATACGTGATAAAGTCCCGTAATATTCATATAAATTATGTCTAATGATCGCGAAAGTTTAAATTGTACTAGAAATTGAATGAGTTTAAACTTATGGACTAGGTAATTTCATCATCATCATCATCACGTGCAGCGTTTCAGCCCTCTCAATAAAGTAAAATTTCACAACCCATTAATTGGATGCCGGTTTGGCGAGAGTATTGAAAGCTTCAACTGATGTTGCGTAATTGGTACATCTCGCTTCCTTGTGGCCTAGTGGTGCTTGCCACAAAGGCCTATGATCCTAGAAACAAAATATAAACCTATAAAAAACTTTGTATACCCAGCTCCCGAGGTAGTTAAGTCTCTTAAAAGTTTAAAAAGGGTCAACTCACACCAAAATAGAAGGGATGCTGCGCACAGTTTTATTGTCACATCATCTTTATCCATAGTATCGCTTGGGAAACTTCAAACGCAGGCGACCACGAGCGACCGTAAGCGGCGAGAAGAGCACTTTTCAACCCGCTTGAATACTATGCATTATAGTAATATTCATAAAGTTTAAAATCATATGACACTGAAACTTCGCTTCGCTTCCATCTCGGTGTGAATTGACGCTTAGAGGATCTGATGATCGAAAGTACAGAAAACTCTTCTTTCGAAATTGAAGTCAGGTTTACATATTTATTCTGCAACAAATTAGTTGATTGTAATACTATATTATTTAGTAAGCGGTTGCCGAATACGGAAGGATTGTTTTACACTCGCAAATGATCTACTTTACATCTGAGTGGACAGATAAGTCTGTGGGCAACTGGTTAAGTTACGACACTGCAACATTGGCCTGGTGGTAAGAATGAGCTTTAAACTGGGCTCCCGGACGTGCACCTTACAAAATCAAGTAAAACCACATAATAATAATTATAATACTATATAGGTATATATATATATATCTATTAGGTACTTAGCATGTACAACAAAAATCTAGCCGTACATCAATGGACTTTTCGTGTCGGAAACTTTATGGTGAAGGAAAACATTATGATGAAACCCGCGGCTAATCAGCCCCGCGGTTACACCCGCGTAAGCCCCGTTCCCGCGGGAATATCGGAATCAAAATCTATGTTACTCTCCTCATAAAAAAACACGCGAATTCATCGCTCCGTTTTACCGTGAACGAAAGAAAGAAAGAAAAGAAATAACAATAAGACACACACACTTTTCGATTTAATAATATGAATATGGATGGATTTTATTTGTTTCTACAAACTTTTTTTTTTTTTTTTTCTAGAAACTAAAAAAAAAAAAAAAAAAAAACAAACCTGAAAGAAAGTTCGTCCTAAATATTGATTACGCTTACTTAAGTACCAATTATTTAAGTAGAGTTTCAGTATTTATTACTTCCAATATTCTGTATGCCACCGGCGGCATTCCTAAACGGCCAAGGTCAGGCCATCTCTAAAATAGAATTTCATTGAAATAAATTTACCTGACTAGCAACTCCTTTAAAATCATAAGAGGTGGCTCAACCCTGACTCTGCAGGGGTGCAGATCTAAGCACCCCATTAAAAGGGAGCTCGTAATAATCCGCACCAGTCAGCCATGCCAAATCCCCGTCAAAGGGGTATTCATCTACCTAATTATATTTGATAATAGCTGCTCCCCGCGGTTTCACCCGCGTAGGTCCTGATGCCGCGGGAATATCGGGATTTTCCCGACAATTATTCGAATTTTTCTCGTCGTAAAAACCATTCTTGATCTTCAACTAAAGAAAAGAATTGGCCAAATTGGTCCAGGCGTTGTTGAGTTATGCGCTTACCAATACATTTTGCGATTCATTTTTATATTATTGTTGTATTGCTACAATGATTACAAAAAAATCATTGGCTTGCTAGGTATCAATTTGACAACCATTTGACATCTGATTCTGGACTATGGTCACTATAATAGTGTTATAACACTCTAGTCCAGAATTAAAGAGAGATTTAAAAGGTAACCATGTAATAATGTTGTTAAAACGTGTCAAACGATCAACTGATCAACATTTTCGTTCAGCGACTGTACCTAGTCTATACAATAATTCTAAGTTGGCCACCCGTGAGACAGCTGGCCTATTAGGCACAAGGTAATACCTAGGCGTTACATCGTTCAAATAATTCATAATAATAAACAGTAATGAGCGTTTTATGTAACAGAAATGCTGCATGAGTTCCTGGTTTCAACTAAGTATTTTAAAAACGAAAATAATTTGGATAGAAAATATAGTTTTATCTCTTGCGATGCAATTTGAAATATGTAGGAAATATAAATATATAAATATAGTAGTAATATAGGTAATATAGAATAAAGTAAGTAGGTAACTTTATCTAGTGCTAATATTTTTGACTGCAGGCAAGACCTAAACACTGCTAGGGGCGCCGCAAAATCAAACACAAAAAAATAGCCCGAAGAAAAACAGGAGTGAAATTAATGTTCTAGATGGACCATCTCTACCTACATATTATTTTATCTGTGGTTATGGTAACCAGATATCCTGATACAATACTTAGATACCTACATTTTTATAAATACCTACATACACATTATAGGTAGAATTAGAAGAAGTAAGATATACCAGTAGCCCTACCATCAATTTTCGAGGTTTTTAGTTACTATCCTCGCTAACGGGTCAAGTATTTCAAATGTTTGAAATTATTAGTTCATGCAAGTTACCGGGGGCGGCGCTGCGCTGGATTCTCAAACATTTTGTGATACTTGACTCGGTATCGAGGATAGTATCAATACAACAGTAAACTGGTGGCAGGGCCTCTGATATGGTTAGCAATTGCTTCCGAGATTATAGTGATTGTCGTAAAAGGCATATCCAAATAGTCGCTAAGCAATTGACAGTCGCTATAGCTCATCAGCATTCGCATCGCACACGCACAACTATGTACAGTCGCTAACAAAAGTAAAACGTTTTCATTATAAAACTTACGTATACTTCATTTCTTGAAGCGAGCTAAAGAATCTATGAAGATATAAACGCACGTTATTGGTCGTCGAAAATAATTGTCAAATCTAGCCAATCACGAGAATAGATAATTATTTTCGACGACCAATCACGTGGGTTTATTTTTCTTCCTATTAGCTCGCTTCAAGAAATGAAGTATAAGTAAAAACACCTTTTAAACTATCGCGACTTGGAAACATAATTATTAATAAAATGATTCCAATACGCGATTAAGTCCCGATAATAAATATGTTACCTACACAGGTAGGTTCGTTTAACGTGATATTTAATTATAGTTTATCGTAAGGTTTTAAAAGTCAAAACTAACGATCGTACCGCTTTTAATGACTACATGAGAGCCATAAGTTTATATATATTTATTTCTGTGTTAAACCACACATAGGTATTTCATCAGAAAAAAATACTGAAAAATCAAAATAAAAGTTACGACTTCTGCAGGATTCGAACCTGCGATGATACAAGCGATCGTCGTAAACGCGGATTGCCAGTTGCCAACCCAGCCAACGAAGCCTTATTGCCGAGGTCGAAACCGATAATAATTTCGAAGTCGTAACTTTTATTAAGATTTTTCAGTAAATTTTACATGAGAGCCTTTTGTGTGTGGATGTTCCACTGTCAAGTGAGGAGAAAAAAAAAACAAATTGTTCATCTACATTCAATACGTTGTATCCAAAGCACTTCTGTCACTGACTGCACGGAAGTACAAATTGTATGGTGTGTTCCATCATCGTTAAACATACCTGAGCAGTTGTCATACCATAAAGAATCGCAATTGCTTTGTCTGACACTCGTAATTGTCTTTGAACATTTGTGCTATAGAATAAAGTGGTGTTTATTGAAAACGTCCATCATTAAAGACCTGTAGCTCCAATTACAGAAGACATAAGTAGAAAGCTGTAGCTAATTTTATAAATAACTAGCAGAACATCCCTTTGGACGGGTGTAGTAATAAAACTACCGGGATAAAATATAGCCTATAACCATCCCGACAGTCCATTCTACACATCGGTGAAAGAATTTTAGAAATCGGCTGAGTAGTTTCGGAGATTACCTCCGTCAAACAAACAAACAAACAAACAAACAAATTTTACCTCTTTATAATATTTATTTATTTAAAATTCAAGCGAAGTTTCTTTCGAAACCTAATTAGTTAAATGGTTTACGAGTGGAGAGTAAACATCGTGTCTTTTAAAGTTTGTGCAATAAATAAATATAAATATCCTTGGATATTTCACATACCTATTCTTGTCAAAAGATATACCAATTTTTTTATAGATTCTAATTACATAACCTAACTTAACTTTATAAAATACATTATTTTTACAATATACGTTACATCACGTGTACTCAGCAGTTAAAAAATATAAGTACCTACTTAATTATATGCAAGGATTACCTATTATGCATTGTTCAAAGTAAGTCCGTTCTACTCCATTCACACGTCTTAGATTCTGAAGATGTTTCAACCAACAATCCCGGTATTTCGGGATTTCATCGATGACGGGATTTGATCGAATCCCGGCATTGAAATCACGAAAAATGTAGAGAATACAATCCCGGTATTTCGGGATTTCATCGATGACGGGATTTGATCGAATCCCGGGATTGAAATCACGAAAAATGATCCGGGATCCTGTGCCTAGATGCAACTTTCTTGTCAATTGCATACAATCATGACTTGCATAGTCTAAGCATTGTTAAAAACTATTGCGGATTAAGTACAAAAAACTAAAACAAACCTTGGTTTAAACCTGGCCTATTAAAACCTTGGTCTAAATTGGTTCGCATTAATTATATCAGAATAAACTACGGTGAAAAATGATGATCACAATCCCTGGTTTAGCGATAAACCATCGTCTAACGCTAAACCTATACTTCATGTCTTGGATCGAGCTAACAGGAACAAAAATAAACGCACGTGATTGGTCGTCAAAAATGAGAATAGATTATATACTTTCGACGACCAATCACGTGCGTTTATTTTTGTTTCTGTTAGCTCGATCCATGGAATGGAGTATAGGCGACCCTAGGTGAGTTAGAGACCCACTGCCAGACGAAGCGTACCGAAGACACGGCAGCATAACCGTAGTAGGTACTATTTCATCATCATCATCATCATCATCATTTCCCTGCCCTTATCCCACACTAGGTACTATTTATTAATGTTATATCTACTCACCTTTTCAAAATAAGTATTCCTGGTTTACCTATTCACTCAAATAATCATGAGGATGCAAGTTTCATTATGGTCAGTAGAGGTCATCATCATCATCATCCACAGCCCGACTTTACCCACTGCTGGGCATAGGCCTCCCTTAGTTTGTGCCATAGAAGAATATACATATCTACCACAGTAGAGGTACTTATGTGAACTTAATTACTATACGAGTCGTTCGGGGTAGAAATGAAATAACTTTATTCTCACAATATTTAATAAAAAAAAACAATTTATACGATCTATTGTTCTATACAGTACTTATTATTATAAAATTACCTCTTAAATATTATTCCGAGATACACATGTCACAAAATTCACTTTAATTCTTCACTTTTAAAAGATTTAACTAGAGCAATGACGATACGCACTCACTTCAACACAATCGTAATGATAACGCGAGCTTTCGATTGCACCCCACTTATAGCCCCACCAACTTAAAAAGTCGCCTTTCTCTCGACCACTGGTCAAACAACAAGTCTTTCTAAATAAGTCAGGTTACCCCTACTAGTAGGGATGGGATAGGGGATAGTTATGCAATCCAGAGTCGCAATGTCGAGTATATAAGCTTGAGACACGGTACGATTAAGTAGAAAGTAAGTCAGTCTCCACACATCAAGTGTTAGCCGAATCAGTCCAGCAAATCAAGCAAGATGTACACAAAACTCGCTGTGAGTGATCCAGTGATAATTCCTTAAAATTATAGTGAAGTGCCAATATCGTTATTGCCATGTTTAGAACGCGTTTTGTCGGGACTCGGGAGATGAGTGCGAAAAGTAGAGTTTAGTTCATAGAAACGAATCGATTCTTGTCCTGGCTGGCTCAAGGACTTTTTTATTAAATCTTAGTTACCTAATGATAATTAATAAATTGACTGACACTAGTGTCCCGTTATGTGTAGGCAGAGATTGCCTCCTGACGCTATAAATCATTTAATTTAGATGTAAAAGCAGGGGGGTATCACTCCGCAGTTTAGGTACATTCAAAGGTCGGTCCTTCTCAGAAGTCCTTTCGTAAAGGACGGCAGTTGTCGCCCGGCGCGCGCGTAAGACAGTCGCGTCGCGCAACTTCGCCCGTCTTCATAATAATGTCGCATAATAAATGCAAAAGATATTGTTCGGTGTACGGATGTTTATCCAAAAGATAATTGGGGGATACCACTATATCTTTCTTCAAAATTCAGAAAGATGTTGAAAGGTAAGCTAAAAATCAACTTAGCATTGATACAATCAACGTAGGTAACTAGGTTAACTTTAACTTATTTTAAACTATTTTTGAATTGAGTACTTATTAAAGATAGTACCTACTTACCAAAAAACAATTGAAATCTACCTACCTAGGTAAGTTTTTATATGCAAATGTTCAAAAAATAAACGAGATATTTCGCACTTAGGCAGATACTTGTCTTCCTACAACAGACAGATTCATTTTATTATTAGATAAATAATTTACTGCTGTGGTCAAAGTAGACAGCCCGTGCAATTTTTGGCCACGCCCATAATTCCTTGCCAGACAGTGACAGCGTTATACGCAAGAAGCGTTAGGCTATATTTAGGTGATTATCTCAAGGGCGTTTGAATCTTACGCAAGCTGAATTGAACTTTGTTGCATCGCAGCAAGAGTCGTTATTTCTTTAATTCTGTTCGGGGAGTGAGCCTTCTGTTCCGTCTGTATTCTGTGGTAAAAGTCCGCATATTAAACATTGATTTTTATAACTTTTTACATTCAATATATACTTAATTATGATTCAGCTAAAAGCCTTTTTGTCGCCCGGAGATTTTATTAAATCGGTTGTATCCATAAATTACTTCATTATAAGTATATATTAACATAAGGTTGAAAATAAGTGAACTTTTAAAAATATGGCATAAAACCTTTGTTAAAGAATGAAAAGTATTATATTTTACAGCAACACTTTTCTGGAATTGGAAATCGGTTTTTCCCGTTGCTATGTTCTGTTTTTGTAAAATCAAGTTTGTAGATGAAACGATATCGAATTTCTATCTATAATATGTATCTGTTTTTACAAAAAAATGTATCTAAGTATCCGTCATCTGGTTACCATAATATGAGCATTTAATTGCTTAGCATGGTACCTACTAGATGACCCTGTGTGTGTGTTTTATGTCCAAGGATATTTATTTATTTATTTTATTTGTTTCAGCTCGTTGCCCTCGTAGCCGCCTTGGCTGTAGCTACCCCCGTCCCCGGCGGGCATGGAGGACAGTAAGTACTATGAAATACATATATACATAATACCAATTAATTACTCGTACAGTAGGTTTAAAGAACTTTATTCTCATATAAAACACAATGGTTCACGTATAATGAGATACAATGAATTAATCTAAATAGGGTTGAAAATAGCCTCTGGTATAATATGGATAAACAATCTCATAGCGATCCCTGATTTGTTGTTAAAAGTCTTGGACATTGTTGAGATGGAATAGGCTTGCCAGCAACTAAACCTTCCTTTCCGATTAGCCAGCCATATCCACAGGAAAGACAATGGTCAATACGTGTGGTGCTGACTAGCCGCGGGTTTCCTCACGATGTTTTCCTGCACTGTTTATAACTCGTGTTAAAGCGTATATAAAACTTTTCGACACTAAAAGTCCGTTTATGCAAGGCCGGATTCAATGCCACGACCTTCGTATCAAAAGTCGAAGTACCGATCCACTAAGCCAAGATGGTTTTTTTTTGTATCTTCTTCTTCTTCTTTCCGTGCCTCTCCATTATTGAAGGTTGGCAGTCAGCTTCTTAAACTCCTGCTTGTTAAGCGCAAGTCGGAAGAGTTGCTCAACAGTTTTTATCCCCGTCCACTCCCGGATGTTCCGGAACCACGACATCTTACGTCTTCCGACCTTGCGCTTCCCGGTATACTTAATTTTTGTATCTACTAATGTCTTAAAATTAAATATTATATTCCTAAATATGGGATCGGCGTAACTGGCGAAAGCGGGGGGAGGTCTTTGCCCAACAGTGGGACAAGATAGGCTAATAGTAATAGTAATAATTCTTAAAGAAAACAAATGAGCACTACATACTACAATGTCTTTCAAATCACATAACAAAGTGTATCAACAATAGTGACAATGAACTTGAACACTCAATGATCTATCAAAATAAGAGAAAAAGTAGCAAAGAAAAACGTAAAACGCTTGTAAAAGTCGGGCAACGAATCATGAATTGGTTCCATTGCATAACAGCCATTATAAGAGCAGTGGGTTATTAATCTTCGTACGGTATACTTAATTGTTATATAATGCATGTCGGTAATCAGTTACTCATAAGTTGCAATATTTTGATGACATTTTAAGAATGTCGAGTCATTTTAATTATTGACCAAGCCTCGGGCTTTCGATCACAGGGCTTTGAACCGTAAAACACATAAAAATACTGTCGATTTAACGTTGCGAAATATTTTTATGCGCATTAACAAGAGCTCTAAAGGAAAACATCGTGAAACCCGAGGCTAGTTTGTTTGAAGCGCGTGAAAACATTTGCGCCCTTCAATTCAATGCAGTGGGTGGATGGAAGATGATTGCTCTGAGGATTAAGGTCGACAAGAATAAAATTGATTATTATGTTTCAATAATTCCTCCTTTGAAGTTATTGTAGGAACCCGTCAATTGTGCGCCCTTCAGAAAATGTATTGCAAATATATTTATTTTCTCTCACAAAGGAAGCTAGTAATAACAAGGTTATTACTAGTGCTCAGGCAAATACTATTTTCGTAGAATTTTCTACTTTATAGAACGGTTGCGTTGTTGCGTGGGCGTAAAATGAGCATCATAATAAGATTATGAAAATGTCAAGAGGTGCTACATAATGCAGTAATCTTTTGTAAAATACAATATTTTGCTGCATAGAAAGCGAAAATAGGTGAAGGATGCATTTAAAACAAAAGTGGATTTACGTTGAAATTTGAAAGTTACGCCTTGTTTCAATATCCTATATAAATTCTACTTTATTTCCGTACCTAATAATATACCCATCGACGATATTATAAATCTCACTGGTTTAATCACGATGTTTTCCTTCACCATTAAGTCACAACTTAATGGTGAAGTCCACTTGGCCAACAAGGCTCTTTTTGTAATCGACATCTAACTTATTAAAAAAAGTTCTTTAATTCAAATAATGTCAGATTCCATTCATAAAACAATATTGTACAAGAAGCATAATGCTTTTTCGGCGATCTGTATGAATGTTCAAAAACCACACCCCATGGGGAGAACGAACAAAACCGGGACAGGGGTTCATTTTAATAATAAAATTCACCCCTACCTGTCACTAGTGAATTAGTAAAAACTCCCCTTTGTTCTATTTTTAACAAAATTATTACGATGGTTTCGCTTTTTGACTGTCCCTTTGCCAAGTGAAATCAGCCGCCTTATTCTACAAATAACCATGTCTTAACGCGGCACGTCTCGGCGTTCTTATTTTGAAAAATTCTATGGATTTCAGAAAACAAAAGCTAGATAACGTGCAATCTCTTACCGCGTCATGTTTTAAATGTGTTCAAGTATCGATCTCCAGATTATAATCAATGTTATGATCACGACTGCTTTTCTTATTTTAGATCTTTTCTCTGATATTTATTTTTGTATTTTGAAGATTTTGTATCCAACTATTAATGTTAGGTAGATTAAAAAATGAATACTACATTATAACGACTTCATAGACATCCAATCAGATCTTAAGGCGTTTGATATCCTCATTAGATCCTCAAAATGGGACCACCTTGCGAGTATTGCTACTTTGCAAACGAAAATAAATTTTCATAATTGGTCTACCTATTCACGGTTAAATTGTCAAGTTTTTATGAATAAACCCCATAGCTTTTTTGAACATTATAAAAACTTAAAACGCATTTTTTTTGAAGTCGGTTATACTCGTATCTGTATGAACTTCACAAACCATTTAAAAACAGAAGCACTAGATGTTACCGGAAGTTTCACGATTCAAACGATTAATTTCGGAGATTTTGAGATTGCTGTTATGTAAGTGTTGTGGAGTGGAAGCTAATTGCTAACATTACTCTAAGGCTCGTATTCAGAGACTTCACTCAAACTTGAGTCTACGTTTAAGCATCGATTTTTGACAGTTCTCTATGAAAACTGAGTTATGAATCACCGCTTGAGACACGATTTACGCTTGAGTATAGTCTCTGAATACGGGCCTTAGACTCACACCGAGATGAAAGGGAAGAGGCGCGCAGTTTTATTGTCATATCATTTTAAACTTTATCACTATAATACATAGTACCTATCATATACGTTTGAGAAATACCATTCCTGATGATGATTTTTGTTACAACTAATTCTAAAGGATATACAGTTAATACTCATATTAAATCGGACCCTCAATTAGCCGATGGGCAGTGAAAGTAATCCCGATCTCCCCTCTGATTAAAAAGCAAGAAATATAATTGAGCTGCATAGTAACCCCATGTGTGCCCCCGACAGCAGTAATTAGGGTGTTCTATTCAGCAATGTTTTGGATATTTTATCATACTAGCAGCACGTGCCGGCTTTGCACGGGTGTACTAATGAAACTACCGGGATAAATATAGCCTATAACCATCCAAACAGTCCATACACATCAGTGAAATAATTTCATTATTACACCACAGTACAACTGCAAATCCGAAACGTGCTAGTCATAAATAAAACATCAAAAACGCGATACACGTATCCTTTGTATGCACAACTAAAACCGTGAGCGATTAAAAAACGACCACTAAAATATTTCACAAACGAATTCAAAGTGATTTCATAACCGAAACTGCATTCATATTCACAAAAACAATTTGTTAAATCATCAATATTTGTACAGTAAATGAGTTTTTGGCCTTGATTATATTTGCACATGATGAAGTAATTACTCTACAGGCTGAATACAGAAACCTGCGCTATTCCAAATAGGTAAGTAATTAATTCATGCAACCGATGATTAAGACTACATAGCATTACTACATATAAGCATTCGCCCAAACAACACAAATGCAAATATGATGTTTAATTAGTTTGTGAATAAATAGAGTAAAGTTTTATAAAAACACAGGCTCTTTCTTCTTCTTTACAAAGTTTTTAACTGCGCCTTTCTATGTATCGCTTCGTTTGTATCGAGATAGACTAGTTTTTTTCTAGTTTAGGGGATCGAACCCTCGCCTGAGCACACTGCACCACAGAGGAATAATTCGAGATAAGTCGTCGAACAACTATAGCGTAAACGCCTTCAAAGGAGTATTATGTAACTTAAATGCTAGTGTAATGGTGCAGTGGGTCACTGAGATGCACTTTTAAACCTGTTCTTAAAGTTCCTTTCTCGACGTTATACTTCGGATCATTTGGTATTATTTAATTGACGGTAAATTTGATAGTCTCAAATTTTGAAAGCTCAGATTACGTTGTTACGTAAGTTTAAAAATGCGTTTTGTGGTACACGTGAGCGACATACGAATAAGATTCATAGTAGTATCTATAAGTAAACTAGCTGCGCCCCGCGGTTTCACCTGTGTCAGTCCCGTTCCCGCGGGAATATCGGGATAAAAAGCCTATGTCACTCTCTATCCCTTCAACAATCACCACTTAAAAATCACGTCAATTCGTAGCTCTATTTTCCCTGAAAGACGGACAAACACACCACACTATCTCATCTATACTAATATTATAAAGAGGTAAAATTTGTTTGTTTGTTTGTTTGACGGAGGTAATCACCGAAACTACTCAACCGATTTCAAAAATCCTTTACAGGTGTTTAGAATGGACTGTCCGAGTGGTTATAGGCTATATTTTATCCCGGTAGCTTCATTAGTACACCCGTGCGAAGCCGGGACGTGCTACTAGTTAATAATAATGTATGAAATTAATCCCATTGTTCATTAAGATTTATCAAATGTGTTGTTGCCAAAAAAGTTATTTTGTTAAACTTTAAAACATGGACAGATTCGTCGATCAAAACCACTGACAGGGTTTGTTGAGTATTTATGTTAAAATTTGCAAAACATTTAAAATAATTTACGCAAATAATATTTTGAAACCTGTCAATAACATAAACCTGTATTTTAAGTTTGATAAAGTTTATGAAGTAAGCGTTGTTATGTTGTGGTCAGTGGTCAGAAAGTGGGCCACAGAGAGTACCTAACTGATTTTGTTACACATTCACTACTTAAAGAATGTTTTGATCTCTTACTGTATATTGTTTAGACCTTTTAAAGAAGAGGCATAGATATTTGAATTAAGAATTTGGAAATACATAGTATAATCTAATTTGGAGATAGTTTAGATTATGTAAATAAATGTATAATTTTATTTTATAAGTAATTAAAATCATCATCATCATCATCACGTGCAGCCCGTCTCATCCCACTGCTGGGCATAGGCCTCTCTTCGCTTGTGCCAACCCTCCCTATCCTGCGTCAGTCTGACCCATGTAAGACCTGCTGTTTTGAAAATGTCGTCGACCCATCGAGCAGGCGGATCATAATAATGCGATATTATTGTAAACATCTTAGTCGGGTCTTCGGCGTAGTAGCACAGAATACAGACGGTAGTCTATAAGGACTATTGGGTTTTTAATAGGTACCTATATAATTCGTCAACTTTCGTACAAAACTATCTTTACTACCGACTTACATTTCTTTTTACAAGCCTATTTTAAATTTTACATTGAAGATTCTAAAACCCTCATGATAGCTATTAAACCATCATTATACATAAGTAATATAATATTACACTGGACGCAATCCTTCATGCGCACGTGCAGTGTAATTGTGACAACTAGAGTATGAGATGAGCTCATTAATGTTCCAGCGCTTGACAGAGCAGAACGTCTGCTTCGCAATAATTCACATGTTATGGAAAACTACCATGCTTGGCTACTTTTAACAATAAGGGAAACTGATTTATTTTTATTTAAGTACTTTGAACTAGTTATACTTTCCATAAAAAATGCTTAAGTGGATCAACCAAGTACTTAAATTTTAAAATCATTAAAAAAACTCTCTTTTATACTATAAAGATTTTAATGCAATTTTGTAAGTTTGAAACATAAATAAGTGAAACGGGAAAGATATTTATTTATTTATTTTAGTTATTTATTTACTACCCCCATAACTTAAATTTAATTCTAGAAAACTGGAAAAATCAAGGTGGGCGGTTAATTGTGCTGCTAATTGTATGGAACCAATCAGTCAACTTCTCTTCATTAGTCAACAGGGTTCCACGGTACAACGTAAATGACGTCCACGTAACGTAATGATGGCGTTGCGTAAGGAATGATCGCGTTCTTAACAAAATAGTCCGTTTCCTCGCATGTGGTGAAAGTGTGTGATTTGTACGCAAAACGCTACTCCTGGCCTGACGTGGAAAGTTTTAAGATCCATCTTCGTAATGTCACTTGCTTCCGCGTTCTGTTTGCCTGGTAGTCGCACGCTCAAACTGCTGGACAAATAATGAAATTTGGTACTAACTAGCCTTATTTTCAAAATAACCACGTCTTGACTTGGCACGGCGTGGTTTTTTTGAATAATGCTATAGATATCAGAAAACAAAAGATAACATGCAATCTCTTACCGCGTCATGTTTTGAAAGTCGTCGAGAATCGACATCCAGGATAGCTTAGGTAGATCAGTGAGAAATAAGTACTTAGATTTCATCATCATCACTAGCCCGATCTCCCACTCGGTATAGACCTGCCTTCATTTTTTCCTTTTTTGGATTTACTATTTTTAGAAAAAAAATATTTATGCTGGAGAGACGACCTCGACACTTTTAAGAGAGATTGGTCTCATAGGACGGAGATGCTTGGACAAAATTGGGGAGACCTTAGCCCAGCAGTGAAATTTAGCAGCAGTTTAAAAAAAAGACACATCTGATTAACTGAACTGTGTTTGTTGCAGCAAACACGTGACCATCCATGTCCCCTACAAGGTCCACACCATCCACCACCACCACGTGAAGAAGGTGCATGTACCAGTGCATGTACCTGTCGTTAAGGAGGTCGAAGTTATCAAGGAGGTAAAGCTATTTAATTCCACATAATAAACTCTTTTCTGATCGTCGAAGTCAAATGAAACTGTGCTTTTTGTCCTTGTAATCCGGTGCATCGTTGGGTTGTCTGGAAGAATCGCATAAAAAAAAGTAGAACATTAAGTCACCACTACACACACACTTTAGTTAGCGTTTCAGATAAACATTGAAATCATTACTTTTCTTTCATTTCGATACACTAGCTGCTTCCCGGTTTCACCCGCGTAAGTCCCGTTTCCGCGAGAATATCGGGATAGCCTATGTGTGTTATTTCAGGTCTTGAGCTACATATATTCCAAATTTCATCGCAATCGGTTTTGTAGTTTTTTCGTAAAGGAAGAAAAAACACACATCCATACTCACAAACCTTCGCATTTATAATATTACGAGTACTAACGACCCGCCCTGGCTTCGCATGGGTCCAATATATCTTAACCTACATCTTGAATCACCCTATCTATTTAAAAAAAACCGCATCAATATCCGTTGCTTAGTTTTGCTTGCATACATAACTCTATATCCAGGGACAGAGAAAGCGACTTCTTTGTTTTAAACTATGTAGTCTTCTTCTTCTTTCGTATGAGCAAGTGGCCAAATCTGGTGACGGAGTTTTTAGGCCGCCTAAAGGCCTCCGTCTATGTAGTGATAGTAGGATTAAATTCTATTTGTTTGATCCAGGTACCGGTATACAAGCACGTGCCGTACCCAGTGGTTCAGCACGTGCCCTACCCGGTGGTGAAGCACGAGGTGGTGGAGAAGAAGGTCTTCGTGCCAGTGCACGAGCACCACGAGCACCACGAGGAACAGCACGGATGGGAGAGCGAGTCGCTGTCGCACGGCTGGCACTGATTGCATCAACCATACTTTATTAGGATAAGGTACTGTTTCATTACTTAGAAATAGAAATAGAAATAATTTATTGTCCTTAATAGAAGGTACATTGAAGGTAGATACATATATGTGAGAGGAGTGAATTCTGAGTTGACGAATGATAGAGAAGAATGGAAGAAGAAGACATGTTGGGCCGACTCCCCCTAGCGTGGGATAAGGGCAGGAGAATGATGAATAGATGGTACATTACAATTTTTGAGACTCTGTACTGGAATAGTGTTAGCTGTGGCCCAGGAAACAGTACTCTCACAAGTGACATCAACCAGTACCTAGTTAATATGGTAAGTTTACATGAACTTGCCTGATCATAGGGTTGAAAGTAGCATTTTGCGCCCCTAGGGTCGTAAAGTTACTTTCCATTACTTTTTTTGAAAATTTGCCTTTATTCCCTTGTAAAGCAATCTTTTATTATATTCTAATAGCCGAGCCCCGCGCTTTCACCCGCGTAAGTCCCGTTCCTGTGGGAAAATCGGGATAAACAGCCTAAGTCATTCTCTATCCTTTCAACTATCACCATTCAAACAAATCACGTCAATTCATCGCTCCGTTTTGCCGTGAAAGACGGACAAACAGACTGAAATACACACACACTTTCCCACTTATAATATTAGTATGGATTGAAAGACAGAAAAAAAAACATATCCTCGTAAGTATGTATGATGAAAAAATGTATCTACTGAAGTTTTAATGTGCCTTCTATTATGAAATCTGAGAAATTTCTAATTTCTGATCAATCTTTTTGTCCGCAGGTAACCTTAGTACCTACAACACATCATCATCAACATCCACTTTAGACATCAACAAATACGAATAACAAGCTGATATTATATTTCTGTGATAAATATTCATAATAGCTTCAGGGCTAATTTCACCATTTCCAAGTTCTGACATCCTGTATAACGACTTTTTGTCATGGTAAAAGCCGCGTTAAACAAGTATAACGACTTTTTTGTCATGGTAAAAGCCGCGTGAAACAAATAGCACATTTGCCAAAACCAATGACTGTTTTAAAAGCGGAAGACGTGGGAATTACTGCACTGTTCGTCTAACCCCTGGTTCCTACCAACTTACGGATGGCCGTAGGACTTTCGCCATAGCAACGTTGTTATCTATCAAAAAGATTCATACATTATGTTGTAAACAAAGTTCAAATCAAAATAATTTTTTTTTATTTGGAACATAAAAAAAAAGTAAACAATAGAAAATCGAATAGTAGTATACAATAGTTGCTATGGGGATGGCTCTGGTCTACGGACATCCGTACGTTAGATATAGGAACCGGGCGTAAACTGAGTCAGTGATCTCATTTAATGTCAAACAACACACGTTCAAATCGTGAACAATCGGCCGGAGCCGTGCGTGACCGAGCCACAGTTTTTTGCTGTCTATTCCACTTGTCCCGTTCACTTTTTGTTAGTGCGTAACGTATCTTCCTAATTTAAAACCATCATTGGTCATAACTAGCGTTACTAAACCCGCTACTGATCTCAAAAATCTTTGTGAAGATCTATCTTCTCAAAGACAAAAATCTTTCAAAGTCAAAAATGGTGAACAATAATTCTAATAACGTTGAGTCCACATTTGCTATACTATGATGACATTTAAACAAACTCTGTGAGTTTTAGAATACGAGGTATGACGTGAGGGATGATTGAGGGGTGGACGAGGGATTCTGTCAATTATATCAAGGGGGGAGTTTCGACTGCGAAAAATTATGATCGGTTTATTTTAAAAACTTTAAATGCAATTTTGTGGTAAGAGGTTTTTGCAGTCTTACACAATTGATAAAAAGCTGGTTAAGTTTTTGGACTAACACCTTATAATTTTACATAAAGTCAAACGCCTGATGGAACCCTGCACGCAAATGACGATAAGCCCTAAACGATAAAAACCTAATTAATATGTAACCTCGTTGATTGAATGGCCTTATTGATGTCTATATTCCGTCGCCATTACTCATTGTTATTTTGTAGTTACCATACTGTTAATTTTAAGAGCCAAAGAAATAAAAAGTGTTATTTTAAAACTGTAGTTTTTCTTATTCATATTTGTACTCATTTGTATTTAGTTATGGAAGCAAAAGAAAAGTCTTTTAATTCTACGATGATACAAATGCCAGGTAGTTAAAAAGCCTCCCTTTTTTTAAGTTTTTAAATGATTAGGCTAAAACACAATATCATAAAACTATTATATGAATAATATATCCATATCTTTACCTACTAATTATTATAAACAGGTAATATTGGTTTGTTTGTTTGTTTGTTTGACGGAGGATATCTCCAAACCTCTCAGCCGGTAAAAATTCTTTTACCGATGTTTAAAATGGACTGTCGCGACAGTCCATTTTAAACATCGGTAAAAGTCGGGATGATTATAGGCTACTTTATCCCGGTAGTTTCATTAGTACACACGTACAATCCGGGGCGTGCTGCTAGTGTACGATAAAATAATAATAATAATAATAATTTCAAAAACCAGTCAAGTTGATAACTTTATTACAGTTTTACAAGTTACATGTTCATAAATCACACAAGTTAAATAATAGATAGAGACGGTAGAGATCTTCAACACTGTACGAAACTTAATCCATTTTTATGAAATTCAAAGTATGAAAATAAAGATTAGGCAAAGATCGCCTCCTGATACAGTTTAAGTCTTTAAGTCTTTTCTAGTAAGAATGTAAAAGCTTGTTTCTTTGAGTATCAGAAATCATTTGCCTATCTCCTTAAACGCTCCTGATACTGTTTAAGTCTTTAAGTCTTTTCTAGTAAGAATGTAAAAGCTTGTTTCTTTGAGTATCAGAAATCATTTGCCTATCTCCTTAAACGCTCCTGATACTGTTTAAGTCTTTAAGTCTTTTCAAGTTTAGACCTTTTAAAGAAGAGGCATAGATATTTGAATTAAGAATTTGGAAATACATAGTATAATCTAATTTGGAGATAGTTTAGATTATGTAAATAAATGTATAATTTTATTTTATAATAATTAAAATCATCATCATCATCATCACGTGCAGCCCGTCTCATCCCACTGCTGGGCATAGGCCTCTCTTCGCTTGTGCCAACCCTCCCTATCCTGCGTCAGTCTGACCCATGTAAGACCTGCTGTTTTGAAAATGTCGTCGACCCATCGAGCAGGCGGATCATAATAATGCGATATTATTGTAAACATCTTAGTCGGGTCTTCGGCGTAGTAGCACAGAATACAGACGGTAGTCTATAAGGACTATTGGGTTTTTAATAGGTACCTATATAATTCGTCAACTTTCGTACAAAACTATCTTTACTACCGACTTACATTTCTTTTTACAAGCCTATTTTAAATTTTACATTGAAGATTCTAAAACCCTCATGATAGCTATTAAACCATCATTATACATAAGTAATATAATATTACACTGGACGCAATCCTTCATGCGCACGTGCAGTGTAATTGTGACAACTAGAGTATGAGATGAGCTCATTAATGTTCCAGCGCTTGACAGAGCAGAACGTCTGCTTCGCAATAATTCACATGTTATGGAAAACTACCATGCTTGGCTACTTTTAACAATAAGGGAAACTGATTTATTTTTATTTAAGTACTTTGAACTAGTTATACTTTCCATAAAAAATGCTTAAGTGGATCAACCAAGTACTTAAATTTTAAAATCATTAAAAAAACTCTCTTTTATACTATAAAGATTTTAATGCAATTTTGTAAGTTTGAAACATAAATAAGTGAAACGGGAAAGATATTTATTTATTTATTTTAGTTATTTATTTACTACCCCCATAACTTAAATTTAATTCTAGAAAACTGGAAAAATCAAGGTGGGCGGTTAATTGTGCTGCTAATTGTATGGAACCAATCAGTCAACTTCTCTTCATTAGTCAACAGGGTTCCACGGTACAACGTAAATGACGTCCACGTAACGTAATGATGGCGTTGCGTAAGGAATGATCGCGTTCTTAACAAAATAGTCCGTTTCCTCGCATGTGGTGAAAGTGTGTGATTTGTACGCAAAACGCTACTCCTGGCCTGACGTGGAAAGTTTTAAGATCCATCTTCGTAATGTCACTTGCTTCCGCGTTCTGTTTGCCTGGTAGTCGCACGCTCAAACTGCTGGACAAATAATGAAATTTGGTACTAACTAGCCTTATTTTCAAAATAACCACGTCTTGACTTGGCACGGCGTGGTTTTTTTGAATAATGCTATAGATATCAGAAAACAAAAGATAACATGCAATCTCTTACCGCGTCATGTTTTGAAAGTCGTCGAGAATCGACATCCAGGATAGCTTAGGTAGATCAGTGAGAAATAAGTACTTAGATTTCATCATCATCACTAGCCCGATCTCCCACTCGGTATAGACCTGCCTTCATTTTTTCCTTTTTTGGATTTACTATTTTTAGAAAAAAAATATTTATGCTGGAGAGACGACCTCGACACTTTTAAGAGAGATTGGTCTCATAGGACGGAGATGCTTGGACAAAATTGGGGAGACCTTAGCCCAGCAGTGAAATTTAGCAGCAGTTTAAAAAAAAGACACATCTGATTAACTGAACTGTGTTTGTTGCAGCAAACACGTGACCATCCATGTCCCCTACAAGGTCCACACCATCCACCACCACCACGTGAAGAAGGTGCATGTACCAGTGCATGTACCTGTCGTTAAGGAGGTCGAAGTTATCAAGGAGGTAAAGCTATTTAATTCCACATAATAAACTCTTTTCTGATCGTCGAAGTCAAATGAAACTGTGCTTTTTGTCCTTGTAATCCGGTGCATCGTTGGGTTGTCTGGAAGAATCGCATAAAAAAAAGTAGAACATTAAGTCACCACTACACACACACTTTAGTTAGCGTTTCAGATAAACATTGAAATCATTACTTTTCTTTCATTTCGATACACTAGCTGCTTCCCGGTTTCACCCGCGTAAGTCCCGTTTCCGCGAGAATATCGGGATAGCCTATGTGTGTTATTTCAGGTCTTGAGCTACATATATTCCAAATTTCATCGCAATCGGTTTTGTAGTTTTTTCGTAAAGGAAGAAAAAACACACATCCATACTCACAAACCTTCGCATTTATAATATTACGAGTACTAACGACCCGCCCTGGCTTCGCATGGGTCCAATATATCTTAACCTACATCTTGAATCACCCTATCTATTTAAAAAAAACCGCATCAATATCCGTTGCTTAGTTTTGCTTGCATACATAACTCTATATCCAGGGACAGAGAAAGCGACTTCTTTGTTTTAAACTATGTAGTCTTCTTCTTCTTTCGTATGAGCAAGTGGCCAAATCTGGTGACGGAGTTTTTAGGCCGCCTAAAGGCCTCCGTCTATGTAGTGATAGTAGGATTAAATTCTATTTGTTTGATCCAGGTACCGGTATACAAGCACGTGCCGTACCCAGTGGTTCAGCACGTGCCCTACCCGGTGGTGAAGCACGAGGTGGTGGAGAAGAAGGTCTTCGTGCCAGTGCACGAGCACCACGAGCACCACGAGGAACAGCACGGATGGGAGAGCGAGTCGCTGTCGCACGGCTGGCACTGATTGCATCAACCATACTTTATTAGGATAAGGTACTGTTTCATTACTTAGAAATAGAAATAGAAATAATTTATTGTCCTTAATAGAAGGTACATTGAAGGTAGATACATATATGTGAGAGGAGTGAATTCTGAGTTGACGAATGATAGAGAAGAATGGAAGAAGAAGACATGTTGGGCCGACTCCCCCTAGCGTGGGATAAGGGCAGGAGAATGATGAATAGATGGTACATTACAATTTTTGAGACTCTGTACTGGAATAGTGTTAGCTGTGGCCCAGGAAACAGTACTCTCACAAGTGACATCAACCAGTACCTAGTTAATATGGTAAGTTTACATGAACTTGCCTGATCATAGGGTTGAAAGTAGCATTTTGCGCCCCTAGGGTCGTAAAGTTACTTTCCATTACTTTTTTTGAAAATTTGCCTTTATTCCCTTGTAAAGCAATCTTTTATTATATTCTAATAGCCGAGCCCCGCGCTTTCACCCGCGTAAGTCCCGTTCCTGTGGGAAAATCGGGATAAACAGCCTAAGTCATTCTCTATCCTTTCAACTATCACCATTCAAACAAATCACGTCAATTCATCGCTCCGTTTTGCCGTGAAAGACGGACAAACAGACTGAAATACACACACACTTTCCCACTTATAATATTAGTATGGATTGAAAGACAGAAAAAAAAACATATCCTCGTAAGTATGTATGATGAAAAAATGTATCTACTGAAGTTTTAATGTGCCTTCTATTATGAAATCTGAGAAATTTCTAATTTCTGATCAATCTTTTTGTCCGCAGGTAACCTTAGTACCTACAACACATCATCATCAACATCCACTTTAGACATCAACAAATACGAATAACAAGCTGATATTATATTTCTGTGATAAATATTCATAATAGCTTCAGGGCTAATTTCACCATTTCCAAGTTCTGACATCCTGTATAACGACTTTTTGTCATGGTAAAAGCCGCGTTAAACAAGTATAACGACTTTTTTGTCATGGTAAAAGCCGCGTGAAACAAATAGCACATTTGCCAAAACCAATGACTGTTTTAAAAGCGGAAGACGTGGGAATTACTGCACTGTTCGTCTAACCCCTGGTTCCTACCAACTTACGGATGGCCGTAGGACTTTCGCCATAGCAACGTTGTTATCTATCAAAAAGATTCATACATTATGTTGTAAACAAAGTTCAAATCAAAATAATTTTTTTTTATTTGGAACATAAAAAAAAAGTAAACAATAGAAAATCGAATAGTAGTATACAATAGTTGCTATGGGGATGGCTCTGGTCTACGGACATCCGTACGTTAGATATAGGAACCGGGCGTAAACTGAGTCAGTGATCTCATTTAATGTCAAACAACACACGTTCAAATCGTGAACAATCGGCCGGAGCCGTGCGTGACCGAGCCACAGTTTTTTGCTGTCTATTCCACTTGTCCCGTTCACTTTTTGTTAGTGCGTAACGTATCTTCCTAATTTAAAACCATCATTGGTCATAACTAGCGTTACTAAACCCGCTACTGATCTCAAAAATCTTTGTGAAGATCTATCTTCTCAAAGACAAAAATCTTTCAAAGTCAAAAATGGTGAACAATAATTCTAATAACGTTGAGTCCACATTTGCTATACTATGATGACATTTAAACAAACTCTGTGAGTTTTAGAATACGAGGTATGACGTGAGGGATGATTGAGGGGTGGACGAGGGATTCTGTCAATTATATCAAGGGGGGAGTTTCGACTGCGAAAAATTATGATCGGTTTATTTTAAAAACTTTAAATGCAATTTTGTGGTAAGAGGTTTTTGCAGTCTTACACAATTGATAAAAAGCTGGTTAAGTTTTTGGACTAACACCTTATAATTTTACATAAAGTCAAACGCCTGATGGAACCCTGCACGCAAATGACGATAAGCCCTAAACGATAAAAACCTAATTAATATGTAACCTCGTTGATTGAATGGCCTTATTGATGTCTATATTCCGTCGCCATTACTCATTGTTATTTTGTAGTTACCATACTGTTAATTTTAAGAGCCAAAGAAATAAAAAGTGTTATTTTAAAACTGTAGTTTTTCTTATTCATATTTGTACTCATTTGTATTTAGTTATGGAAGCAAAAGAAAAGTCTTTTAATTCTACGATGATACAAATGCCAGGTAGTTAAAAAGCCTCCCTTTTTTTAAGTTTTTAAATGATTAGGCTAAAACACAATATCATAAAACTATTATATGAATAATATATCCATATCTTTACCTACTAATTATTATAAACAGGTAATATTGGTTTGTTTGTTTGTTTGTTTGACGGAGGATATCTCCAAACCTCTCAGCCGGTAAAAATTCTTTTACCGATGTTTAAAATGGACTGTCGCGACAGTCCATTTTAAACATCGGTAAAAGTCGGGATGATTATAGGCTACTTTATCCCGGTAGTTTCATTAGTACACACGTACAATCCGGGGCGTGCTGCTAGTGTACGATAAAATAATAATAATAATAATAATTTCAAAAACCAGTCAAGTTGATAACTTTATTACAGTTTTACAAGTTACATGTTCATAAATCACACAAGTTAAATAATAGATAGAGACGGTAGAGATCTTCAACACTGTACGAAACTTAATCCATTTTTATGAAATTCAAAGTATGAAAATAAAGATTAGGCAAAGATCGCCTCCTGATACAGTTTAAGTCTTTAAGTCTTTTCTAGTAAGAATGTAAAAGCTTGTTTCTTTGAGTATCAGAAATCATTTGCCTATCTCCTTAAACGCTCCTGATACTGTTTAAGTCTTTAAGTCTTTTCTAGTAAGAATGTAAAAGCTTGTTTCTTTGAGTATCAGAAATCATTTGCCTATCTCCTTAAACGCTCCTGATACTGTTTAAGTCTTTAAGTCTTTTCTAGTAAGAATGTAAAAGCTTGTTTCTTTGAGTATCAGAAATCATTTACCTATCTCCCTAAACGCCTGGCACACGAGCTCGTAAGTTGTAAAGGCGACGACGCTGGTCAGTTGCGCCTTGTATATGGTGACCTTCCATCCTCGGTAGAAACCTTTGACACCTTCCTTCTTGTAGGTCTTCGCCAGGCAGCCTACCAGGTCCTGGCATCTTATCAGGTTCTGCGACGTGCTTGGTATTGGGAACCTTTCGTCTGGCTTGTGACTCTGAAACAAAACAAGGGACGTGGCGATAATGCACTGTCAACTCGCCCTCGACGTGGACTTATGCTCAATTTCTATAACTCACGTACGGATGTCCGTAGGTCCATCACCATAGCAACTTTGTTTTTGCTACAAAAAATGTATAAAAGTTTATGACAGCTATGGCGAAAGTCCTACGGCCCTCCGAAAGCTGGTTATAGGAACTGGGGGTGAAGCAATGTAAATTGACGCGACGTATTGAGACGACAAGCATAGTTCTTTTGTTTCAGTGTTACAGAGTGCACCAAAGAATAAAAAAAGATAGGCAGTTCAGCTTCTCCTACATTTGGACTGAACCTGGCAAAATTGTGCGGTCCGCGGTTTAAGTTACGCGGCGGAGATGTGCTACAAGCATAAAAGCCTGAAATATTGAGAAAAAGGGATGAAAAATGTGTTTAATTTCGGAGGATCACTTAAAAATGTAGTCTTATAAGCTAGGTGACTCTATTGCTAACAAGAAACATACATAGCAACATAGGGAGTTGTCCCTATGTCTACCGTGGCTTGAAATATTTGTGCCTCATTTGTCTATTATTTCTTAAGCAAATTGCATAAAACTCACACCAATCTGCATCCGTCTCTTCACAAGATCCAATGGGTAAGTGATAGTCTTCGATATGAAGCCAGACATCATGCCGGCTGCTGAGCTGGCTATCAGCAGGTACTGAGGGCGAGGTGAGCCCGTCTTCTGGCAGTCTTCGCCCTTGCATTCAAAGTAGCGAAGCAACAGAGGCTGCGCGAAGCTGAACACTGAGAAGGCGATGCCGACTTGTGGGCCCATCTGGACACGGATAAATATTTATATAAAAACCTTTTACTTATCTATGACATAGGACACGAATAAATATGTGGTAAATATAGGGTAACGTGTCCAATTTTGATTTATGTGAGGTTGCGGGTTCGATTCCCGCGGGAACAAACTTTGTAGAAATGAACTGCAAATAATTGCAAAAAAGTCATCTGGTTACCATACCACAAGAACTAAATTGAGACTTGAGACTAGAGAGAATGTCTTAATACATTGTAGAGTTGATCATAACTCATCATTTTTGGCAACTATTGACTGGTGGCATAAGTACAGCCAAAAATTTGTGATCGTTGTAGGAATTTGTGGAAGACCTTTACCCAGCAGTGAACCGAAAGAGGCAAAATAACAAAAAATTAAAATATAGATAGTTAGAGTATTCCTTTACCTATAAACTCTACTGATTTTTTATTATAAGATTTTTCAGAGGCCACCTTACCATTAATAAAGATGCCGTCAGTCCCTCATAAAAGGCCAGAACACCCCCCGAGTTGTACACCTCCCGGGCGCCGTTGACGATGCCCTTGTACTGGTGCTTGACCAGCATCTGTCGAACCCGGATCACTTCTAGGGGTAGCACCATCGTCGCGCTGCAGCAGCCGGCGAATATACCGCACAGGAAAATCAGCGCTGGCCTGAGGAACAACCATTTGTTCTGGTCATCCATTTTTAGTGCAGCGGTTCAGGCATCCAGTGAGAAATTAGAGAGGGCAACGGAAAGGGGTATGTTTGCGCACGGGTCACTCTCACGAACCAATAGCACGCTTTAAGGTGTGAAGTGCGCCGCTTCACCCCTCCACTGATCCCACCATAGATTCATTAAAATCGTCTACTGCGCAGCTTTTCCCCTCAGACTTTTTACGTGGCGTGACCTAATACCTATCATCCGTTTTCGAGTGGTTTATGACGGATGGATTAACTCCGGTTCTCTCCGGTCCTCGCCGGTTGCTGTACCGAGTCAAGTATTACAAATGTATGAGTATCCAGTGCAGCACCGCTCCCGGTACCTTGGCTTTAACTATTAATTTCATACATTTGAAATACTTGCCCAGAGCTGCAGAGTGTAGTTTTTAGGAACTTTGTGATGGTTGCTCATTTACCTAGAGCAATACTAATAAAACACACGTGATTGGTCGTCGAAAATCTTCTCTTTGGTCTTTCTCGTGATTGGCTAGATTGTCAAATCAATTGTCAATGGTCAAATCTAGCCAATCACGAGAATAAACAATTATTATGAAGACCAATCACGTGCGTTTATTTTTCTTAATATTAGCTCGTTTCAAGAAATGAAGTATAAAAAAACTTTAACCCTCTAGAATGGTCGTTACTGACTACACTGTGCCAGGCCATGACCGCAATAGGAACTTGACACCTTGGCAAACATAATTTCTTTGGACAGGATAACATAAGACCCTAAACCGTCGAGCGTTTATGAAGAATGTAATTAGAGTGAATGAGGCAAGAGAGGTGTGTCAGGATCGTAGCAAGTGGAGATCTGTCTCTGCCTACTTCTATGCGAAAGAGGCGTTATTATGTGCGTATGTATGTAATATGAGACCCAGGCGGTTCCGTCACTAATCAAAACGGTTTAAGGTTTTTGCCTACTTCCCGTAAGAACGTGTCAGGCAAATAAATATTATTTTTAATGAAAAGTATGAGATCACTAGACAGTTTCGTCACCGTCAGTTTTTTGAAGCGTTTCGTGTTTCCGTGCCTGACACTTTCCTACTACGGTCATGATAATTATGGAATAGTGGGCAAAAACCTGTATGTATACAAATTGTGTAGACCTTTATGTATATCTTTAGATTAACTTACTGTGACATTACTTATACTCGTATTTGACATTACTTTCATACAAAATGTGTCAATTATCTACCGACAGTAAGCAAAACTAGAGATAGTGATAGTCACAATAAGATTTGCCGTTAATAATGATGATGAAAAAAGTCAAAATGATGCCACGCCTTAGCTTACGTCAAAAGCAGTTCATTATAGGGCCTAATCTGAAATGGTAAGCCTACAGTACTTACTTATATTTCTCGTTGGTTACTGTGTTTGCGACGTATTTTGTGGACATCTCGTACACAAAGAACTGTGTCGTTACCGCGAGGATAGAATGAATCTGGAAACAAATATCGACAACTAAAAATCGAACATAAGCATCAAAATTGAGAGTCGTCAGTTCTTTAAACGAAATATTATCCTACCGATAGTTTCGAGCTACGACACTAGGGCTCCGTGGCAGAGTGGTAAGGCAGTTCAGCTTAAGGATCGCTTGTATCTTGCGGGTTCGAATCCCGTCAAAGCCCAAAACTTTCGGTAGGATCGTAGGAACCTCTCCGATGCATCGTAGCATGTGTCGCCGGCAGACGTTCTAGATCTATATGTAGGTAAATGAAATATCCTATTAAAAGTTCCGGGCAATCCGCGACGAGCGCTTCAGTCAACAGGGGTTCTACTCTGCACAGCGTAAAACCAAATTTCGGCGTCAAATCGCAGGTCAGCTTAAGTTGGTGGTACTGAATTCGGAATGTAAACCAACATAAGCTGAGACTGATAGTCACGATGCATCGTTTTCGATATGTATAGTAGAGGGGCAGTTTACCTGACCGATGTTGTGACCGTGCCAGAGTGCGGTCAAGCCTTCCTCCTTTATAATCATTCTGGTGGTCTTGAACCACTGATCTTTCGCACCCAACTTCTGCCTTTGAAGCTGTGTCCTCAACTTCACCACGTCTAGCGGCTGAGTGATAAATCTGAAAGAAAATAAAGTAATGTCCGCATTCTATTATCAGGACAGACATATAAGATCAGGACTGTGCACTGAACTGAACACTGATCCTGACCGTGCTCCACCCCTTTGGGTATACAGTCCAGGAGGCTTATCATGGCGTATTATTAAACAATTCAGTTTAGGTTCTAACTGTTCAACTTTACGTCTGCGCCTTAGCTTACGTCAAAGCAGTTAAATTATAGGACCTAAACTGAATCGCTTTTAACGATCATAGTACGTAAGCCGGCTGATCTTATAAATATAATATATGTGTATATAAATGATTTACTATTATTTTAAAATTTGCATTGTACCTATAGGTACAAATATTTATCTTTTCTCCCATTTTCATTGAATATTTGCGCCTTGTTTCACCGTATGCCGTTCACAACAAACTTAAAGTCTTGATAACTCACAGACTGCAGTGTGAACGCGATTTGTGTTGCATACAAGTTTTATGCTTGTAGAGTGCGCAGTGCGAACGCAAGACTGTCTTTTGGGTGTATACGCGGGGTTAAAGGGGTCATAACACAAACCTTGTAGTCATCCCAGATATGCATCCTGCTATGAACTTTTGGTTCGGCGTCAACGAATCGTTCTTCGCATAACCAACCATTTTTTTCTAAGCATGGTTGTAATTTTAATTTTTTTATGTTTCATTTTTCTGGCATACTGTGACTCGGAAATTTTGATGTTTTGAAGTGACAGTGACTAAAAGTGTTCGTAAAGAGCTATGAAGGTTATCTATGCGAAAAGCTTTCCATATTATATACCATAGATACATTTTTTTTTCTTGTTTTTTCATCTTGGAGATTTTTCATCATTCATCCGCTATTATCCGCCACGTAAACTCAAATGAGTTTTGTATCTGAATGCCGCCGAGTAAGTATTACTCAGAGCAATTATCTTCCTGCATCCTCAATGAAGTATTAACTCAGAGCAGCCATCTTCTCTAGCTAGAGACTTATAAGTGGTAAGTAGGTGCTTTATATTTTAGGGTTGCTGGATCGTTCGATCGTTGAGTCGTTGTATCTCAGAGAAGCTCAAGTTCTATAGGACACTGGACTTGTATTTATTACATAAATGGAATATTACGTGTTTATGATGGCCTATTACATAATTTAAGTACTTCGCAAAAAGTTTACGTCAATGCTTTATTCCCATATTTGGATAGTGCCAAAATACAATATTCCAACGTCCAACGCCAACCCAATAACATTATTGATTGTGGGTTATTTGCCATTTGCTTTGCTACTTCTCTAGCATTGAGACATCCCCGATAAAATGAGACATCATTTGCTTGACATGCTGTCTCGTGGTGTATTGGAGCTTTTCCCGTCTACGAATATTGCTAGAAAATTTTCTGGTCGGCCGCCCGTAAAATTCCAAACTGTTCAAACAAAAAATGAAAAATTAATAAAGGAGGCTAACAAAAAAAAGAACAAAAGGCCTCAAAGGATACAGTCCAAGGAATTTCGAAGTCTAACTTTAACAGATTCTGCTAACCGTAGCCGAGAAATTAGAAGACCTTGGCAATTTATTTTATTTTTTATTGTGTGTGCGTTCACAAGAGAGCTGCTAGAGGAGCTTTCCTTGGAATCGTTTTCTTGGAAAATATATTTTTTCATGACAATTATTTGCTTGTTGTTGTCGAAAAACCTTGAACTAAAATAAACATTATGAATTCAATATTTTACACTAACATGACCTATTTAAAAAGCCGTGTCAAGGTCGTAGATGTGCATGAATTTTTCTTTTCGAAAAATCAACAATAATTTGCGCAAATTGACGAGCTATAAACGGAGGAAATCCTTTATTTATTTTATGAATATGTATCGTTATATATTGATTTATTTATTATATGCATTTACTTTTTTTTTGTGGTTTAATATTTATGTTTAAGTATGGGTATTTGTAGGTTTATTGTATTATAAGTAGGTTTTCAGTTTTTTTATTTTCATTATATAATTAATTTTCTTAAATCAAATAGTAGGTACACATTGCATCCACCATTGTAATAGCTTCTCTATTAACTTATGGTTTGCTGGTAGAAAACTCTGTTAGGGTTAAGCTCGCCTTTGTACTTTGTTGTTTTTAATGTCCTATTTTTAAGTTTTTCATTTGTGTGCAATAAATAATTACAAGAATTACAAGAAGGTTCCATTGTAAGCATTGTTATTTTATTTTTACTAAATTTATACTTCCGTTTTATATTTTGGATTTTTATTGTTACTTATATTTTTGTGTTTTTCTTTATGTGTACTTTTATTTAATAACTATAACGAATTGGAAGCTATCTGTAATGTTGTAGTTAGTTGTGTGTAAATAAATAAATAATTTGTAATAGTAAGAAAACCAGCTAGCTTTCTGATAGCGTCAATGGGGACTTGTTTGGAATGCGACTTGTTTGATTTATCGAATGGAATGAAAACTTCTGAAAAATTTGGGTGTTTTCCAGGAAAAAAAAATCTGGATTCTCACTGAAGCTTGAATATTTGGATTGTGGGATCGCTTTTAAAATTTGATATTCCCACACCCCATTCTTGCCTGATTCTTTCCCTGCTGAAGGGAGTTGTATTGTAACAGACAAAAGAGTCTCCTAGCTTATAAGACTACATTTTTAAGTGATCCTTTAGGTACAGAAATAAACACATTTTTCTTTCTTTCTTTCAGGTAAGTATACTTTATCTGTTTAGAAAAAGCTCGCCAAAATAATTACTACTTATTGATAACAACAAGTTAGTATCTATATCTACCTATCTGATAGATAATTAAACAATAAAGTAAATATGATTGTATATATTTGATTTCATATCTTATCTTCAACCGTTCCATTGAACTCAGTTTTCAGAAAAAGTTAGCACCATTTAAATAAATAAGTAACAAAATGAACTGTTTCTAACTTTAGCCTTTAGCATGGTTATAGGCTATTATAGGGTAGTTGCATTCACCCGTGCAAAGCTGGGACGTGCTACTAGTCTATATCTATACTAATCTATACTAATATTATAAAGAGGTAAAATTTGTTTGTTTATTTGTTTGTTTGACGGAGGTAATCTCCGAAACTCCTGAACCGATTTCAAAAATTCTTTCACGGGTGTGTAGAATGGACTGTCCGGGAGGTTATAGGCTATATTTTATCCCGGTAGCTTCATTAGTACACCCGTGCGAAGCCGGAACGTGCTACTAGTAAGTCATAAAGTTAAAAATCACATGATTATAAAACTGCGAGGCGCTTTCCTTCCATCTTGGTAGAACATAGGCGGTTCTATCTTCCACTATGCATTTTTTATATCCATGTATGAAAAACTTAGGCCTTTTTTCTTTACTAGATGATAAACAGCGTCAGGAGGCAATCTTTGCCTTCACTTAACGGGACACTACAGTGCCTTTATAAAGTCTGTAAAAAGGTTTTGGTAAAACAAACATTCCTAGCACAATAATGCAGTGCATAGAAGACTGGAGGAACAGATAATACTATGCAGGCTGAACAAATCCAAGTACTTTACCGACTTACCGCTCGCTCGGTAAATATCTACTTACCCCATATTCGACCTAAAACCTGTATTAAACCTGTATTAGCTAAAACACATATTAAATCTGTTGCTATCTCTTTTCGTTGACATATGGGTGACAAGAAAAAAACGTTCTTAAAACCTGTATTAAATTGTCAAGTTTTTATGAATAAGACCCTTAGTACCTACAATGTCGACTCCGCTTAGAATTGACGGGGCGCTAAAACGGCCGGCCACTTGTTGCCTCCATAAAAATGACAAGAGGGTGATGAGATTCAATTAAATCGCTACGAGGAAAGCTGGACGTCTCTTTCTATCCTATGATATAAGTATATGAATGCAGTCAAACTTTAGAAAGAGGCAGCAAGCTTTTTGGGATTAACAATCTTAATCTTATTAAGTTTAACGGTTAAAGTTTTAGATAAGAACTCTGGATTCAGAGATAAAAATAAATATACCTATGAGATCACTATAATATTCATCATAAGTTGATAATTCAAATGTTTCATGAGTAAATAATCGAGCAAAAGCAAGCAAAGTCGGGTCGCATATAAACAGGGACTACTAACAAATATAAACATGACAAATTAATCGAATATCTTTAATTAGATGTATGGTAACTTTTTCATAGAATCACGATATTATCACGAATTTGTTGTCTGTCATATTATACTAACAATGTTGTATTATACAAAAAAAAAAAATGAAACTTGATTTCGAGTGAAAAATCAATTTCATGCACTCCCGAGGTGCATTTCTGTTTATAACCCCGAAGATCCTCATCAGATCCTCATTTTATTAAATGGGACCTTGGAATATTTACTTCCCAACAAAAAAATAATCATCAAAATCGGTTCATAGACGACGAGCTTATCCGTGAACAAACATAAAAGAAATTACGGTCAAATTTAGAAAGAAAGCCCATTTATTGAAGCCGTTTAAAAAATAAAGGGCGGTACCTACCTAAATTCATATTTTAATTATGTTATGAACTCTCTTTATAACCTAAAACTTTTGCATGAGACCACACTTGACATAACTCCGTTCCAACAAAAAAACATCAAATCACAAATGACCTAGTCCACACAAATCCGCGAACATAAATAAATATTCCTTGCCATTTATATAAATACTTAACGCCCTTGCAATCCTTGCAATATCATAGACGCATCCTAACACCCTTGGAATAACTCTGTTCCTAACAAAATAATCATCAAACTGCTTCACAATCGATTAATGACGCAGTTATCTAAAACACAGAAGTAATACTCCTTGCATTTAAATTAAACTTCGACCCTGTTCACACGGCATTGTCCTGCACGTTTTTTCACGTATTCGTTTTTTATCGTACAATCACCCAGGTCTTCACACGGTAAATTATCATTCGTGTAAAAAACGAATAGCCGCAGAAAAGTGAAGGAAACAATCCTATACCATGTGCCACTGCGAACCGAATACGTCAAAGTTCATTCGATTTTTTGACGTATGCGTTTAAACGTATAAGCGGTACACGTTTTTTTGCAGTACAATCGTCGTGTGAATGGATACATGTACGTTGTATGGCCACTATATATACGTTAAAAAACTAATACGTGAAAAAACGTGCAGGACAATGCCGTGTGAACAGGGTCAAAACGTAAATTAAACGTCCTTACAATCACAGACGCATCCTAATAATTCGTCTATGGTTACACATAATCACTGCATAAATTAATTAAACTATCACAACCAAATGCGAAACAATCAAGTTCCTATGCGATCCGATAACGTAGTGAACCACTGCTATGGGTCTAGGCTCCTCGGCTAGTTTCAGTCCACCGTTCAGGCTGAATGCTCTACCTAGTCATTCTACGGATGCTGTTCGTGAGAGTCGGACTCTCCCGCAGTCGCGTTAAATATTTTACCTTTGTGTTCAAATTTTGTAAACTAAATAAAACTAAATATCTAGTGATAATTATTTATTGGTGATTTCATGAAAAGTGTTTTTTTTAATAGGTAATTTCGTGAGTTTTTGTGATTTTTCGAGTTTGAAGAGAACCTGTTGAAGCCTTTTCGGGTGAGTTTTGGAGTATTTTGACAGGAAATTTGATGTTTTCTCGAGTTTTGGAAGGAGATTGTATGATTTTTGTGTATTTTCAGGATTTTCAGGACTTTTTGTGATAGAGATTTTTGCACAAAATTGAGACTTTACTGTTTGAATGTTTCAGCAAAGCTTTAGATTAAGGTGTTATTAAGTTATTTTAAGGATTTGTAATTTTAATTCTATTTATTTATCGTATTTTTTGAAATTTGTACTTTCCGTCGGCAATTTACCTTTGACAAAATTTTGATTTTATTCTTATCTAAGAGGTTTTCAACTTATACCTAGTGGAATATAGGTGTTTTTATTAACAATTACAGCACGAAAATTGTAAAATCCGAAGTTTTTAAGAGAGTTAAAAATTTATACCAATTCGAAAAAATATTTCTTCAACAAGTACCTAAATCTATTCTTCGCGACTATTATTTCGTTATTTCCGTGACACAAAATAATGAAAATCCTAATTACAAATTGTTATGGTCACGGACGAAGCTATAGCTTTTCTATGGGGGTGGGGGGGAGGGGGGGTCCAGGCATCAAAGCTACTGTACCTAGCAAAGTTCTAGTTCGGTTCTTATTTTTCGAAAGAAAAAGAAAAGACGCTATATATAAATATAGCGAAAACGCGTTATTTTTTTTTGATAGAAGTCAAAAATAGATCTCGGCCTCAACTAAATACGTAGAGGTGGTCTGGTGAAGTTATAAAGGTCTCCAAAGACTATTTAAATTCAAATTCTATCAGAAAAAAAAGTAGAAGTGCCAACATAACATGTGCTGTTTTTGTGCTTCTTTGTTTTCAGATTGATGTTTCATTCTAAAAACAGATTGAGTACTCTTTTATTTAATGTTCTTATCTATGTAGTTACCTACTACATACACACATTACACATTTTGTTGTCAATTTTTTTTAGCCGTGTGCTAGCTAAGGGCCCTCCCTTAGGGGGTCCGGACCCCCTGGACCCCCCCCCCCCCTTATATACGTCCATGGTTATGGTGTTTTCCAAATCAATAAATTGTAACTATTTCATTAAACCTATGTTCAAGAGTCAATTTTAAGTCGGACGAAGTTATTTTAAAATAAAACGGCTTCAATAGCCGAAGCGGGTATAAAATCACTTACAGCGTCAGTCTTTTAAAATTGACTAGCTGTCCTGGAAAACTTCGTTATACCTTTGAAATAAAACTACAATGAAATCTACGCCAAACACCGTTTAAAGCGATTCAGTTTAGGTCGTACGCTGGCGTACAGTTTTGACAGTCAGAATCTAAACAGGTGCCTTAGAGCATGTTCGCACGGGAGTTAAGAGTTTAAAAAGCGTTGCTTTAAAACTTGGCGTTGGCGCTTTTAACGAAGATTTCATACGATTTATTATTTTACCGCCCAACGCCCAGCGCTCAAAATACAACACTGCTCGATAAAAAAGCGACGCGTTTTTAAAGCGCTGACGTATGAATGGATTTTTGGAAATGCATTTGTTCTATTTGAACACTTTTTCAACGGACGCTAAAAAAGCTCCCGTGCGAACGTAGCCTAATTCTCCAAATAACCATGTCTTAACGCGGCACGTCTCGGCGTTCTTATTTTGAAAATGAAAACAAAAGCTAGATCACGTGCAATCTCTTACCGCGTCATGCAGGAAGCGCGCGCGCCTGTCTTGCCGGGGTACCGATTACGACATGTACCACGTCCATACGGAACTGCCGCGGTTGGTGGCCGCCAGCGCGGTGGAGGAGTCGGATTTTACATTAAGCGCGGTGTTAGTGCGCGCCTGCTCGTCCACCCTCAGACTCCAGGGGTAGATCAAATGTGGCTTAGGTTGTCGGTGAATGGCCTTAAAATAGCTGTAGGTACTGCATACCGCCCCCCATGGCAGGATGTTGAATTGTTTCTCGACGCTCTCACCGATTCTATTGCATCACTCTCTTCCGTAGACTATATTATACTATCAGGGGATTTCAACATTGATCTTTTAACTTCCAGCTCAGATTCAAAAAAACTTAAAGAATTTTTAAATTGTTTTAGACTTGATCAATTTGTTAAAGTTCCAACTCATTTTACAGACGACTCAGAGACATTAATTGATTTGCTTATATCGAACCTGAAATTAAATAATGTGGTAGTTGACAATATTCCTGATCTAAGCAAACACGCCTTTATTACTTGTGAAGTTCGTATTAAAAAAGAAAAAACCCTACCTGAGTGGATTCAGCACCGTCCACTTAAAAGTATAAACCTAAATGAATTTAATCATGACTTAGAATCTATTAATTGGTCGGATATTAATATGAATACTGATGTAAACGTTATGGTCGAAAAATTTAACTTAGCTGTTCTGACGCTGTTTGATAAGCATGCTCCTATTAAAAAAACATTTATAAAAACTCATTCATATCCTTGGATAACTTACAACATTAGGGAAATGATTAAAACTAGAGATAGGGCCCACACACGTAGTCGACTGTCAGGCATTAAGTCACATAAAAAATTCTATATAGAAATGAAAAAAACAGTAAATGCTGCGCTTTTCCATGAGAAACAGTCATTTTTTAATGTTAACATTAATAGTAACTGCAAAAACCCCCGTACCTTGTGGAAAAACATCAAAAAGAATGTTGTCAACTTTAAGCATAAATCATTGGATCTTCCAATACATTTGAACGATCCTAACACAATAAATAATTATTTTCTCTCTCTTCCAACTAATTCAAATATTCCAGATACGAACTTATCTCATTTTGAATTAAATAGACATGGCCCGAACACCTTTAAGTTACTTGCGCTCAGTGAGTTTGAAGTTGGCAGAATCATCACATCATTTTCAACGAATGCAATGGGTGTGGATGGTATTTCTATGGACATGATTTTGTTAACACTCCCACAGTCTCTTAGTACCATAACTAATATAGTCAACACATCGATCATAACCTCAACATTTCCGACATCTTGGAAAACGGCATTAGTTAAACCAATACCTAAAATTAATAACCCTGCTCAGCTAAAAGATTTGCGTCCAATTAGTTTGTTACCGTTCTTGTCTAAAATAGTAGAAAAGGCGGTCTGTATTCAAATGACTAAATTTCTGGAGGATCATCAAATATTACCCGTTAGACAGTCTGGTTTTCGGAAGAATCACAGTACCGCCACTGCTCTCCTGGACGTTGTTGATGAAATATTGGCAGCTCAGGATGTTGGTGAGGCCACTATTTTGGCTTTACTCGACTTTTCTCGTGCATTCGATACCGTAAATATACGGCTACTTCTTTCCAAGCTCACCTACTATGGTTTTGACCTTGAGACAACCAGTTGGTTCTCCAGCTACCTCACTGGGCGTTACCAGCTCGTTGAGCTACGTAAATTGGACGGCTTGTCCTCTATGTCGGAGACTCTCCCTGTATCTTGTGGAGTCCCTCAAGGGTCAATTCTTGGTCCCATTTTGTTTATTCTGTATTGTGCTGATATTATCTCCTATATTGAAAACTGTAACTATCATATTTACGCCGACGACCTTCAGATTTACACATCCTCAAAACCATCTCATATTAATTTTGCAGTAGATAGGTTGAACAAAGATTTACAAAAAATAGTAAACTGGTGTGATTCCAATGCCCTGGTTTTAAACCCTTCCAAGTCAAAGTTTTTAGTTCTCGGAACCAAACAACAAACAGCTGCTGTAATTGAGAGTAATCCCTTAGTTAATGTCAATGGCGTATTCATCGATCGAGTTGATGATGCTCGAAATTTAGGTCTTCTCATGGATAGCTCACTGCACTTTGAAAAGTATATCTCGCAAACAGTCAGCAACTGTTTTTATAGACTGTCTGTACTTTATAGAATGCGTGAATATTTAAATACAGATATAAGAATTCAACTTTGTGACTCTTTAATTCTTTCAAAATTGAACTACGCCGATAATGTGTTTGGGGAGTGCTTGCTCGCTCGATCAAAAAAACTAATTCAACGCGTTCAGAATGCTTGTGTTCGCTTCTGCTTTCCCATCCCACCACGAGCACACATCTCCCCTTACATAAATAATAATAAACTTTTAAATATGTCTTCAAGACGATTTTTACATTTTGCCACTTTGCTCTTTGGTATAGTTAAGAAAAAACAGCCTCCATATCTTTATGAAAAACTTAACTTTTCTAGCCGCCTCGTACGCCATGCCGTACGTTTAGTGGGATACCAGCACAGAACGGCTGCGTTTCGTGGCAGCTTTAGGTATGCTGCCACGAAATGCTGGAATAACTTGCCACCGCCTATAAAAAATCTAAATTCTATTTATTCATTTAAAACGAATCTGAAAAAGCTCCTTTTAAATACACAAACAAGTAGTCGTTCTGTTGTTCTGCCACTGACATTTCATTATACCTACCTACCTACCTAATTTCATCCTACCAAACACTTTATTTTATGTTACTTTTACTTTTGTTTCTATTTTTACAACCTTCCTTATATTATTTCAAAATGTGTGTTTTTTGCAAGGCCGCAGCACACACATAAACCTACGGCGCTACGGAAGACCAGCGCTGCTACAGATTCTCTGGTTTCTGTCGCAGCAATACGCTGAGTAGTTGCCAATTTTGTCAATGTGTCTTATTACTATAATACTTATTATAATGTGTCTTTATGTGTGTTTTTGACAAAATAAATATTTTTTCTTTCTTCTTTCTTTCTTTCTTTCATGTTTTAAATGTGTTCAAGAATCTAGCTCCAGCCCCCTTAGCCCAGGCGCGCACTAGGCAGCCAGGCTGCGGCAGCCAGTAAAACATATGACGTTGTATAGGAGCCCGCGCACTAGGCAGCCACGGCTGCAGCAGCCACGTCATATGTTTTACTGGCTGCCGCAGCCTGGCTGCCTAGTGCGCGCCTGGGCTTATTCTCCAAATAACCATGTTTTAACGCGGCACGTCTCGGCGTTCTTATTTTATAAAATTCTATGGATTTCAGAAAACAAAAGCTAGATCAAGTGCAATCTCTTACCGCGTCATGTTTTAAATGTGTTCAAGAATCGATCTCCTGAATTTGTTTAATAATACGTCATGGTTAGCCTCCAAATGCGTGATTTGAGCTCTCATATAAATACCACGTACCACGAATATGTATACCACGTTTGAAGCCCCTGAACTTTTTGTATGAAGTCCCTCAGCAGTTCCATTGTTCTCGTTTCTGTGGAATGATGGGATTAAAAATAGTCATGATAATCCAGGTACCAAATTTAATTAAAATCAGTTCAATAGTTTTGCCGTGAAGAGTAGAATAGAATAGAATAATTCATCATCATCATCATTATCAGCCCTTCTCATCCCACTGCTGGGTATAGGCCTCTCTTCGCTTCCGCCACTCGCCCCTGAACTATAGGGACAGGGGCCCTGTCCCTAAGAATAGTTACTTAGTAATAAATATTTATTTCAAATTCAGAAGAACAAAATAACTTTAAAAACTCTAGTATTTATTAATACATTACTAAAAAAAAATAGAATCTTGAGAGCAGCTTTTGCTTTTGTTGTTATTTACGTTACAGAGAGAGATATTTTATTGCTAAAGCGGTTAAGTTAAAATTCGCTTTTAAGATGTTTTAAAGGGCAAAGCGTGTTTCTTAGATTGGGCGAGGTTTAGGCGTTGCCGTACTTGCCACATCGCTGCGATTTCATTCCCGGGATAAGCAAACGTCACGTCGTCGCGTCGAAGCGCCGCCGAAGCGTCTTAATATTGGGACGGGCATTGTAAAGATTAAAGCGTCTTAGTATGGCACTTGTATTTACAACTTTAAAATAAACTGAATGATTAAATAAAGTCGTTAAAGATCGTTACATACACTAAACATTTATATAATGATTTAGTAATCAGGTTTATTTGAAATTTTCTGATTGGTCGATAAACAATCAGATACTTACATTTTTAGCATCGGTATTGTACTGTATATTAAAAAGGTTGACAAATATCGGTTTAGTGTGCTCTACTGCCGCCCTAGGTGACACTGAAAGCGTTAGAATCAAATCACCGCGGTTCGTGTTATCAATCAGTCAATTCCTACACTCAGTCACTCACATTATCGCTTATCAGAGATTACAAAACCGGAACAAATACCTATAGCAAAGTATTGAAAGTTACAACAATTCATTAAAGCCACCGAAAGATTGAAGTAATTAGGTTGAAGCTCAGACCAAATAAAATTTTTTTATTTGGTCTGAGCTTCAACATAATTACACTGTTTTTATTTTTATCAACATATTAATGTATTGCAGTTGCCGGTCCTTCAATCTTTCAGTGGCTTTACCCCCGGTTCCTATAACAAACTAACGGACGTCCGTAGGACTTGCGCCATAGCAACGTTGTTATCTGTCAAAAAGTTTCATACATTTTATGTTGAAATAACAACGTTGCTATGGTGATGGAACCGAAATACCACTCACCCACTGCCTTGCTCTCTCCTTATCTTTCCAAGTCTCCATTCCTCTTTTTCCTAACCCTCAATTTATTTTCGTTACCTAGTAGTCAGAAGCAAATCGCCACTTCTCCAGGGCAAGTTTTTTCTTGATGACGTGGCAATTTTGCTTTTGCAGCACATGTTTTACTTTATCCTATACTCACTTAAAAGATGGCCGGAACACTATGGTCGCGTAGCGCAAAAAACAGAACTGAATGGAAGCGGTTGGAGGAGGCCTACGTGTCTTCAGGACACGCTGATGAAACAGCTGCAGCAGCGATGCATGAAGCATTAGGTTAGGTAATAGTAGTAGGTAAATGTTTGAACTGTATTTTATCAGTAAATAAAGGCTTTGAAATTGAAATTTTAATTGAATACTCACTTCACTTCACTTTTTGTTTACGCAGGATTTACTTTTTGTTTTCACCTGTCTGACTGACACTGACAGTAACACACACTGCAAGCTTCAATTTGTTTTGTTTTATTTATTGGCTCTTGCTGTTGTAAAAAATATTTTGCTTATTAAAAACGTATAGGGTAGGTGCGTCAAATATGGGCCGGCGGGTAATAAGGGCCACTTCTATTTTAACATACTTCCAATATTATTATTAGACTCAAACCAAGCCTACATTATAGAGGACCATTAGGAAGGCTAATATCCGCGGTGGTATCGCCTTCCTATTCGCCTTCATGTCAGTAGACACATTTATTTAAACGATGTTTGTAAAAATCGCTCTACTAGAAAAAAATCTCCACGAAAACTGATTAATTGTGAGTACCATAGACTTTTTTTTTTTAATCTGCTGTTATTAATATAACATAAATTTATCATGTTTCCTGATTAAGTTAAGTTTAAATATAAATATAAATTTTTCATGATTTTACAGTGAATTTTGTCGAACTTGACGCAGGCGGCTAATAAGGGCCACCCCCAAGGCGGGTAGTAAGGGCCGTCAATTACAAGGCTTTCAGGTCTTCTTTCGAAGTCGTGTTCTATTATATCTGTTTTTATTGTGTATACGTGTTCTGAGGTTAAAATATGAATGTATTTTCTTTCTTTTTTTTGCTATTTCAGTTAGAAGCGATTGATAATAATGAAGGACAAAGACTGGTTATTAGCAATACTGGTACACAAAAACAGATGCAAAGGGCAAGGTGACTGGTGACTAACGACGGACGACTAACGACTGACGACTGACGACTGACGACTGATGAACAAAAAGAACAAAAAGAACAAGAAGAACAAGAAGAACAAGAAGAACAAAAAGAACAAGAATAACAAGAAGAACAAGAAGAACACAAAGAACAAGAAGAACAAGAAGAACAAAAAGAACAAAAAGAACAAAAAGAACAAAAAGAACAAAAAGAACAAAAAGAACAAAAAGAACAAAAAGAACAAAAAGAACAAAAAGAACAAAAAGAACAAAAAGAACAAAAAGAACAAAAAGAACAAAAAGAACAAAAAGAACAAAAAGAACAAAAAGAACAAAATGAACAAAAAGAACAAAAAGAACAAAAAGAACAAAAAGAACAAAAAGAACATAAAGAACAAAAAGAACAAAAAGAACAAAAAGAACAAAAAGAACAAAATGACCAAAAAGAACAAAAAGAAACAAAAAGAACAAAAAGAACAAAACGAACAAAACGAACAGAAATAACAGAAATAACAAAAAGAACAAAAAGAACAAAAAGAACAAAAAGAACAAAAAGAACAAAATGAACAAAAAGAACAAAAAGAACAATAAGAACGAAAAGAATTTTTTTTGTTACTTTGACTTTAGTTCTGAAGCTTGTGGGATCGAAACCGGCCTTCACACATACTTCACACATTCACACACACACAACACAAAAGATTAGGTATATCTTGCGTTTGAGTGAGTATGCCCAATATAAGTACATAATACTTCACAGGACTCCTAGAAACTTGGAGGAAACATATAGAGCAAAGTTCCAAAACGTAAACTTTCATAAGTTTAATAAGAGCCACCAATTCAAGAAAATTTTCAAGAAAATATTATGCTATTTTTGATTTTTTTTTTAGTTTTATGTAGTGAAACTAATAACTTTTTCAAGAATATGATAATTTTGAACAAATTTAGTCAATTAATGCTTTTTTTTCAAACTTTTCGTTTCATTAGTTTAATAAGGGCCATCACTGTTTTTTTCCGTGATTTAAATAAATCGTCAAGCGTAACTCACTAGAAAATCAATCTAAAAGTCTGCGAGAGATAGTATAGCTAGAGTTTACAATGATAAAAGACAAAATGAATGTTTTTGTTAAGTGGCCCATATTAAACTACCGTCGGCTAATAAGGACCAAAGGAAGGGTTTTGAAAAACCTCAATATTGATGATAAATTTCAATTAAAACCAAATAAATCATACTTTTTCAGACTGCTTATGAAGTAAACATTCTTAAAATGTCCTGTTTTTCATTCATATCCGTCTGATTTTGAAAATATTTTGAATTTAAATTAAGTGGCCCTTATTTGCCGCAGGTACCTTATAGAATGTTTTGTAATACATATATGTAGGTATGATATCTGTGCATTGTACTTATACATAATTTTTATCTACGTAAACCTAGATTAACTATCTAAGTATTCATTTATTACTTTACCTACTTATGTAGATACATATTATGCCCTATCTTCGTACCTAATATACCATAGTGATGTCACCCAACCAGGAACAGTCTGTAATCCAGTGTTGCTCTGCACCCAGTGCAGGGCTACCTTAAGCTGAGACTGTCCCTTTTTGGTGAACATTAGCACAGACACGCAACGCAAAGCAATGACCCCAGGAAACTTTAACTTTATTTTCTGTATAATTACTTACACCCGCCCGATTTTCGAACGACATCGTAAGCGTGGTCGGTCATCAGTGGATGAGACTCGCGAGGGATCGGAATGAGTGGCGTAATAGAGAGGAGGCCTATACCCAACAGTGGGTGGAAATGGGCTGAGATGATGATGATGATGATAATTACTTACTTGTTTTTATCTACTTACATTGTCAATATATATTTAGGTATCATAATAGCTTAAAAAGACGTGTGGCACTCGGGGACTGCCGCGGTAAAGCTATTGCATGCCACCTAGAGGCGAATTGCAGAACTAAAGTGACAAGAGTTAGGTTTTTTCGTTACGGAATTTCTGGGTTCGGTCTCCACGCTCAAGGCCCGCGATAGAAGCTATGCAATAGCTTATTCAGTTTAGATTCTAGCTTTTCTAACTTTACGTCGGGGGCTCAGCGAACATCGAAAGCAGTTCTCTACAGGGCCTAAACTGAATCGCTTTTAACGGTCATAGTAAGCCTACAGTTCAGTGGTTTAGGCGTGATACTTCATTTCATTTCATTCATTTATTTTATTTATTTCTCTCACAAACATAATATCAATAAACATAGTAATAAAAATAATAATAGCTAATAAATACAATTAATAATACAGTTTAATCCAAAATGTATGTTGGTTATGAACTTATTTATTACAAAAAAACGTTGTGAGAGACTGGTGCCTGAAATAGGTATAAGAACCTGTGCTACAGGTCACCAGCGCCCTACTTCATAGATTTGAATAGATACTGTGAAAGTCACAGAGTTACTTTCGAATTTATAAAGTTATTAAGGAGTAGGGATGGAGTTACACAAAAAATGCAGCAGAAATAATGATACCTATGAAAGTTATTGTTTGATTTTACAAGTAAAAGCAGACAAGAAACACAATAAGGTTTCATCGAGTAATGCGATTAATATCTTTTCAAATCGAACTCTATCTGAAGTGAGATTTAAAAGTAAATCTTATTAAAACAACAATTTCAATTTCAATTTCAATTTAATTTATTCATTCAACAATTGATGACTACTGAGACTATTGTTACAAGTTTTAAAGTTATTATGTTGTTTGTTGTGTAAATATACATTTTGCAATTGAATACAATTGCAACTGGGTTACTGGGTTGAGAAGCTTGTATTCATCACAAAGATTGTTTATTTTACAAAACTATTACTTACAGAACAATTTCCAAGTCGTCATAGCTAATACTTTAGTCTAGTCTTGTCTTAACACATGAGTGAAAGAATTTTTGAAATCGGCTGAGTAGTTTCGGAGATAACCTCCGTCAAACAAACAAAGAAACAAACAAATTTTACCTCTTTGTAATATTAGTTAGGATAGTAATCTTCTTATCTTCTTCTTAATTATATATACAAATTAAATGCTTTTCGTTAGTCTCGCTAAAACTCGAGAACGGCTGAACGGATTTATCTTATCTTGGTCTTGAAATGTTCGTAGAGGTCTAGGGAAGGTATAAAAGGTGAGAAAATACCAATATTCCCGCGGGAACGGGACCTACGCGGGTGAAACCGCGGGGCGCAGCTAGTATTACCATCTTTATTCTGTGGTATTAGTATAGATTTTGTAGTCAAACGATGATAAGCTTGGGTATGTCAACGATGATCTTAGAATCCAATATCCAAAGTCCGCATGATAACTGAGACTAACTTAGTTAAGGACATCACACACGGCAGCTATAATATGAAGATATATCTTATAGCACGATATATCTCATTACATCTTTCTATAGAAATTGACAATTGACCACACACAGCAGCTATAATATATATTTTCATATCTTCGTATCTTAAGATACCGAGCGATACGAAAATATACCTATACTAATTCAATTAAAAAACTCAAGTAGTAACAAGTCTCAGAGATTAATACATACGCTTGTATATTTTAGAGATAAATAATAGATTTATTACAAAAATATTTGTTAGCAGTCGCACAGACTGAAAACAAGGATAAGCAGGTAATCATTGTAATAGAAGCACGGTCTCAGTGGCAACCCTGAGATACTCTTGTTTGTATTCTATTATATGAACGAATAAAGCAATATAGTTGAGTAGCGTGTTTTAGTTTATTAGAGGGTGTTCACTGCACCAGTTGAGCAGTGGGTAATACCAACCATAATATTACCCATTGCTTAACTTGAAGCAGTTTAGCAATATTAAGAAGTGGGAAAGAAGCGGTCATGTCACATTACAACGTTTACGATTTTCAATTTTTTAATTGTTTATTTTTATTTCTTTGATTTTTTATTTTTGTTATTGTTTTTTTATGTTTGATTTATGCGTCCTAGTTACTATGCCTTAGAATAAGAATTCTGTAAAGTAGTACCTAAGTTTAAATAAATAAATAAATAAGCTATTCATTAGTATCCAACGCATCAGTGTAATAAGTAAAGTTTTTCAATATGATCGCTTAATGGCTATAACTACTTACCTATTTAATTGTATTTTCTCTATAAGTGAATTTGTGAATTTTTTTGAGAAAATATTTGCAATAAATGATACTTTGACTTTGACTTTGAAACCTAAACCTAAATATTCTTCGAAGTCGATCAACAATAAAGTTGGTGTACATAGTGACTGTTAATCCTTTTGGTTGATTAAAATTTTAATTGTTTAGTGTCTCGACACTAAACATTCACAAAAAACGCTCTATTTCTTAATCTCTATTTCTTAATACGTATCTCGATACGTATTAAGAAATAGAGCGATTTTTTGCATCAACATATATTTCTAGCCAGACGCGATGCGTCGTGCGTCGTCTCTCGACGGGCAGCCGAGTACATCGGTGGCTGGCCCTTCAGGGCAAGATGCCCGTCCACCGAACCTGACTCTCCGAGGCAGCCCCGTTTCGTGCGCGCTCGTCCATGGATCGTACTCTCCGCCTGCCTGGCAGACTTGCCCGAAAGCACCCCGCCAGGTCATGAATGATACGAAAGTGGAGAAGTAAGTGTTTATAAGTACTGCGAAAAGTTTTACGCAAATACTATTATAATACAAGTGTACCTTACCTATAATTAATTAACCAAACAAATGTATTGTTGTCAAGGACATAATGGTCTCACAAAAATAAAATTTTCATAAAATTTACCTACATACTCATAGTTCTTAGTCGTTCTTCCGCAGAGAGCATCATTGTGCAAGAGTATTAATCAAACACACAAAGGTTTCACAAAATGTTCTATGAGACATTATTTATTTATTTATTTATTCAAAAAAGTTTGTAACTTTATTTATTAACTTTCATCAAACTTATTAGTTTAAGTTTGATGCTTTTACTTACTCCTAGCGAAAGTCTCGATCGCAGGAAATCTCCAAAATTGCTTATTGGTGAAAAGGTGTCGTAAGAACACTTACCACGGGATTTGACCATTGATTAGTTGGCTGTAGATCTTGTAATATGAAATATGATATCGCTGCTCAAAATAAAATTATGAATAAAGAAATGAAGCGAATTTTGGTTCGAGCTTAATTTGCTTTATCGCCATGCTATATGATCTTACGGCGAATTATCAATTCTATGTGATGATGTGCCTGTATTAGATTAGATCCCCTCCCGTTCCTCTAATTGTTCTGTTTACGTGGCGGGATCTATACGTATTATGGTTTTTCCACTTTTCAGAACAATTCCAGAATCGATTGAAATGAAAGTGCTTCCCGCCGAGGTGGCCTGCGCTGGCGACCAGGAGTTGGAGGAGATTGTCGCCCTGGCAAATTTGCGAGGCCCAAACATTGTCAGCAGTAAGTAAATCTATTAAGTGATCTAATTTTAAGTTTAGTTCATGCAAGATTGCAGTCACGGTTAAGTCCCGTTAACAGGATGCAAGATTCTTGGCTGTTGCATACAATCAAATTGTATGGAAAATTCGTTTTCGTAGGTCCACAGTCTGGCTTCAGATGTTGTTAATAGATTCACGTCGTATCAACTCGAGCAGGGTAGCTATAAGACGGCACTGACAATGACAATGCCAAGTCAACGCGATCCCAATCTTACGAGAATTATCAATTAGTTCACCGAATATCCGCGAAATTCAACGCGCCAATATGGAGCGCTTAAGTCGAATTGTGCGTCAAAAGTAGCTAGCTACCCCTCAGATGAAATACTAAAGCTACCCAGTTCTTTGTATGAAACTCTCTACTTTAACCACAGATAAAATAATACATAGTAATCGGAATCGTAACGTTATCGTCTCGCCTAAAGAAGGCGAAAAAAGTCGAGACGGTGCCGCGGTGATATTCCGAATTGATATAAACATACTAAGGGTGTGCCTTTGCCCGATTTTTTTAATTAACGTACGGATGTCCGTAGGTCCACCATCATTTGATGCCACACAAAATGTATGAAACTTTTTGATTACAACGCTGCTATGGCGAAAGTCCTACGGCCATCCGTAAGTTTGCTATAGGAACCGGGGGTCAGTATTTCAATTAGTACTTTTGTTGTTAAGCTACCGTGTCTACTGTGTCATCCACCACCGAGCAGCAGTGCTGGCTCTTTGAGCCCATTTGCAATGGGAGAACGACTGTCTACGACCTCGTCGCGGGCTTTTTCAAAAACAGTACGTATACTTTCAAACACGACCTAGACAGTGTGGGAAAACATCGTAGGTATGTTTAAATTAAATAACTTTTGAATAGCATTGATGGGCTTTCAACCTGCCTCCGGCCGGGATATCGCGAAAAACAGAAATTTCGTGACAATTTCGAGTTGAGCTAACGTTGGTGAATACTGAATTCGTAACTGTTCACCAATATAAGCTGACCCCGAAATTGTCACCGAAAGTTCTGTTTCTCGCGATAGCGAGTCAGGGGGCTGTTACTTAAGGAATGTTTTCTTTATGCAAAATGTGGGCATGTTCCAAATAAATATGGACATAGCCTCTGACGACTTTGTCTAGCTGCAAGTGGCATTATCAACTGAGCGATTCCGTGCTTCGGAGGGCACGTTGAATTTTCAGTCCCGGCTTTTAAAGTCGTTAAGCCGTGAGAGAGTTGGCCACATGCTCACACGAACGAACAAACGAAAAAACGAAGTTCGGTTAAGTACCTCCTCCTTCTTAAGTACGTCCTTTTTTGAAGTCGGTAAATAAGAAACAATGCACTTGATCACACTTAAGTTTAATGTAAAGTAAAAGATGATAACTTATATTTTTATTTCAGTTATTACGTGCGCCCCTCTGCGCTACTGTTTCAACAAATTCTGCGTTAACGGTGAGATACATTCGTTTAATGATGTACTTATGTTACGTTTCACGACTATGAAACTACGCTATGTGTCAATAAATCCTTACTTCCTTCCTTATCCTTCCTTACTAATATAATAAAAGGGAAAGTGTGTGTGTGTGTGTGTCTGTTTGTTTGTCCGTTTTTCACGGCAAAACGGATCGACGGATTGACGTGATTTTTTGTGTGGTTATAGTTGAAGGGATGGAGAGTGACATAGGGTACTTTTTATCCCGATATTCCCGCGGGAACGGGACTTACGCGGGTGAAACCGCGGGGCGCAGCTAGTATTTAATAATAACTTAACAATATTTTAATTACGTTGTTTTTTATGTTCTAGGTTCGAATACCACCGGCGGCAGCGGCATCGTCATCGGTAAGTGAAACGTACACTAACATCAATGTAGGTACCTACACGGTGCCGCGGTGGGTCAAAGTCAAAGTCAAAGTCAAAATATAGGTTTTTATTCAATAAGATATTATTACAAACCACTTAGAATAGTCACGTTCTTAAAACTAGGGAATTCTATTGCCTGTTCCAACGTGACTCCCTATACCAGGGAAAGAAGCAGGCAAGAACCTGGTGGTGCGGGCATAGCATTTTTTCAGTGGTCCAATAGTAGCTACCTACCCTAAGAGGGCAAAAATTTGCCCTACCCTGTATAATAATTATGTGCAGATACTTTTAAATATGGTACGTCTAAAAATAAAAAAAGATCTTTTAAATCACCTTTACCAAAAACAAATTCTTTACTAATTTTATAACTTCAACTAATAATTTCTGTTTTATGTTTTAGATTCAGACGATCTCTACCGTAATGGTAAGTATTATTATGGTCATTATTAAATTTCAATAGGGCAAAGTTCTGGTAATCCTCTTTTGATTTATTTCTTTCATTTTATATTACGTGAATCAGAAAAATGTCGGCCGCCTTTGTCGTCGCGTCTGGTCGTTGTCGCCTGTATATAAAGAAATAAAAAACTAAATACTAAAAGAATACATTATGAGTGTTATTTATTCTTTAAATACTTAAAGGTTATTGAAAAAAAAATAGTAAAATAGTAATTATTGCTAAATTATTTTATTTTTTACAGCTGAGTTTGAAAGTAATGCAGCAGAATATATGATAGAAAACCCACGTTTCACTGAGGAGTTCATAGTGAAGAACGTACCGCTCGAAGTGATCGAACGCATTTATTCAGCTATGATTGAAATGGAGGTAACTGAATCATGATCATCATTACAGCCCGTCTCTTTTAGGTGTTGTTTACTTAATTACTTTTAAAAATAATGCGACATTAAAATCCACAAGTATTTCAATGTTTTCACTTTAAAATACTTATGGATTTTATAGTCATATGAAAGTTTCATACAAATTGTATGAAACATACAACTTGTATAAAACTTTCACAACCTTTTGCAAAGATAGCGACGAGGTGTTTTAAGGTTTTTAAAAACAGGTAAGTACATGAAAGCTGACTTACTTTCAATTGTTTTTATAAGTTGGGTTTCGCGTTTAGCTGTGACAAGGTTTTGTATAGGAATTTTCAGGATAATGTGCAACAAGAATAAATAGTATAAATTTTTACATTTTATATTACAGCAAGGTATGTCTCCTGAGCGCCAAGATTTAAATAACCTATTCCTCGTTGGGAAACCAGACTTCATGGTGAGTTTAAAAGTCAGTTTATGTGTAAATAAATCTCTTTATATTTTGTTTGATAATCCTATATTTACCTACTTCAAATGAGTACTTCGTTTAAATACTTTTTACAAGTGACTTTCTTGAAAATTCCTTTTCAGCTACTGATCAAAAGCTTTGACGAAGAAATGACAATTGACCAAATTCTGGTTAGATTTGCTGAAGAGATAACTGTTGCTTTGAATGGTGAAGCTTTCCGTATCTATAGGGTGTATCCAGAGGGTCATGCGAAATTTTTGGAAGTTTATTCCCAAGACGCCGTAAGTACTTCGCGGCACGAATTCGTTAATTTTTTACATTTTGTGGATTCATTTTTTTATCTGAGGTCTTTGATGGTATTTGATTTGATTTAAAAGCTCCATCACAACAATGTCCCAGGCACTACAGTGTTTAGACAAAGATTGCCTCCTGATACTTTATAAACCATCCAGTTAAAATGCCTGTGTATTTTTGAATTATCAACCGCATAATGTCTTCATAAAACAAAATGCGTCATTAATCATTTTAACCTATTGTGTTAACCCCTTTTGTTTTTGATAAAAAAATTGTGCGAGATGGTATTCAATAATTCGCCTTAGCAGCCAGCGTTTTTTTAACATGACGCGACTTACTAGCCTATGTTTGTCATTTAAGACAACGTGGCTGCGCACGCGTTATACGATTATAGAAATATATCATTTTGATTTCAGTATTTTGTGTGTTCATAAAATAGGTACCAACTTACATTAGAAAACAAACTAACTAAATATAAACGGTGAATTTTATTCATTAATTTATTTGATGCAATAAGAATATAAGTATAGTCGTATTTTTAGCACCAAAATCCTCCAAAGTGGGTCGAAGTATCCGAAGCGGAGACTCAATGTTTGGAAGCTCTCCGAAGACACTCCATCATGTGCTTCACCAGACTTGTTGACCCACTGCAACTCAATGTACCCTGCGATAACATTTTCTTAAGAGACCCACACACGCAGGTAAATTAATATCGTATCACAAGTTCGTAAGAAACGTATTCGCAAACTGTCCATATTAGCCAACAAAATTCCGAGACATTAAAAATATCAGCAATTAACGAAACAATAATGTAGGGACCGTTTTTTTAACACACTCGTACTTCTAGAAAATTGTTTAACAAATCCAACATTATTTTAGTGTTTATGAAAAGTTGCATTGATTTGAAATTTGCGCGATGGTCTCCTTTCGGATATTTCCTTTGATTGCCCATTCTTCTTTGCTCAGTAATTTTAAAAGGGCTCGAAATTTTGTGTTTTTGTTTTACGTGATTTTAGCTTATCATTACGATTAGTACGAGACTAGTCCCATGGTTTCAATAACAATTTCAATTAAAAAAGAACTGTTCTTAATAAATCTCTGGTCATATCGTAAAAGATCTATACTTAAATATTTCACCTGATCCATGCTACTGTATGTGGAAGCAGTAAAATTAAAAAAACAAATACTTTTTCCTTTATTAGACAATGAAGATGATTAGCGGCCGGTTCCTATAACCAACTTACGGAGGGCTGTAGGACTTTCGCCATAGCAACGTTGCTATCTGTCAAAAAGTTTCATACATTTTATGTTCTACAAACAAAGTTGCTATGGTGATGGACCTACGGACATCCGTACGTTGGTTATTGATTATAGCATAAAATCGATTGCTCTTTGACAGGAGGAGCTCACAAACATGATCTTGATTCCCATGTTCAAAAGTGATTCTGAAGTCACTCATTTCATTGAAGTTTGGAGAGGCCCTATGAAGTTTAAAGTGGCAGATGTTGAGGTTGCCAAGAGTTTAATGATCTGGGGCAGTGTCGCCATCATGTACTACTACAAGTGGAACAGCCAGCGTCGACTGAACCAATTAAACAATTTTCTGCTTAAGTCGGTCAAGTAAGTATCAATATCACAAGTGTGAATTTTATGAAAACTGACTTACTAGGTACGTTTCTGCAGAACAAGAACAAAAATCTTAAATATTGAATCCGTTCGCTAAAGGGCATAAACTTTCAGAGCGGTGTTCGAAGATGTCCTGTCTATCGGCCAAGTTGTGAAGCGCACACTTGAATACGCCCAGACTCTTGTTGATGCTGACCGAGCATCTCTGTTCATGCTCGACGAAGACAGCCAAGAGTTGGTCTCTCGGGTCTTTGACCTTGGTGGAGGTGGTCAAGCCTCGACAGACACGAGTATGACAGAAATTAGGATCCCTATTGACAGGGGTATCGCAGGGCACGTCGCTTTGACCGGCGAGACGGTTAACATCGCAGATGCGTACGCCGACACCCACTTTAACCAGTGAGGTTTTATTCTTTTTATCTTTATGTGAGTATTTGCACAGTAGGTAGTAACCCTGAGGATCAAAGGTATTTTTCCATAGTAAAATGTTTAGTGATTTCACGATTGTGATCACTAAGCGATTCGTAAGTATTTTCAAAGTGTCTCCGAATGTTTTTACGTACATAGTTGTTAGACCTTTAACAAATATTGACGAGAAAAGTGATTTTAGGAAATGTTGTAAGCTCATTTTCCTTATCCTGAATACGTTTATAAAATTATTGGTAGTGGGAATTAATGTTGTCATTGATTCGTCTTTCTATAAAATTTCGAATATACCTTTTGATCACTGGGTGCACTTAATTTTATTTTTGTGCTGTTTTTATTTTTATTGTCGCTGTCAACAACTATTTGCTTTTTATAATTTTCAAGACTTGAATCAACCAAATTCTTCAAATTTATTTGATTTCATATTATTTATTTCAATTTTACCTTTCTGACACATTGGACGTTGCACTAATAAACGATATATTGAATTATTTATTGCTGATGCCATTACGCCTGTGTCTTTGCTTTGTAACTTTGTGACTGTCAGTGTTGTCCGTATTAGATGAAGGGTCGAAACTGAAGATAATCAAGTTTTCCCTCCTCACAGTGAAGTGGACGAAGCAACAGGCTATCGCACAACGAGCATCCTCTGCATGCCGGTGAAGGTTGATAGGAAGGTGATCGGCGTCGTTCAGATGGTCAACAAGCGCAGTGCCGACCACTTCAGCAGCGAAGATGAAAGATCCTTCGACATCTTCTCAACATTCTTCGGCATCGCTCTCCACAACGCTGGGGTCTACGACATCATTGCAAGGAATGAGCAGAAGTATAGAGTGGCTCTTGATGTCTTGAGCTACCACAACACTTGCCGTGAAAACGAAGTGCAGGAGCTTCGAAACCTCGAACCGCTGCACGAAGACATCTGTCTTGATGACTTCTACCTGGACCCTTTCAAGTTTAACCCTTTGGAGAAATGCCAGGCGGTTATGGCCATGTTCAACGATCTCTTTAATCTGAAGAATTTTGATTGTAACAGTCTTACGCGATTTGTTTTGACCGTTAAGAAGAATTATCGCGAGGTTCCGTACCACAACTTTCATCATGGATGGTCGGTTGCTCAATCAATGTATGCGATACTAAAGGCAGATGTCGTCGGTCGATTCAGCTATAAGCAGGTATCCCATATCGATATAGAACTCTTTCTATGTTTTTTACTGATTGATCGATTTCCTTTTCAAATTTACTTTATAAACAAGCTTAATAATTTTGATAACGTATGGTAGTTACTGGCTTACTTACTGGCACAAAGTAGAAAAAAAAAAGTTTTGACTTGCATGTTATGAGACAATGGCCAAAGCTTTATCTAGCTTGTTGATTGCAACCGATTTTTTACTGATCTTTAGATGTGTTGCTTTTTGGAAAAACTATCTGGGCTTTCTAGATCAAAATTAAGTCTTATCTTTTATATATATTTAATGTCTGACTAGCGCTTGGCTCTGTTCGTCGCGAGTCTCTGCCATGACCTGGATCATCGGGGCTACACAAACAAGTATATGAGCGAAACTGCCTCTCCGCTAGCATCGATGTATACAACCTCTACACTCGAACACCACCATTTTAACATCACTGTAACCATACTCCAGCAGGCAAGTATGGTTTATTTTTTATCCTTATCAAAAGACAGTCCATTGGCAACAAACATATCTTTAAAGAAGTCTATTATTTTTCACTTTGACGCTTCTGTGCCTGAAATACCGACTCAATTTTGTGTCCAAAATGACGTCATTGTCGTCACTTTATCTATTCTTCTATACTAATATTACTAGTAGTTCGCCTCGAACGAGATCTCGCTCGCCGGTGGTTGTGTATGTATATTCGTTTTTATCTGTGTTAGAAAGAATTTACTTCAGAGGTCTACTAAAAAATATTGAGGATCTAATGAGAACTAAGTACCTAAAGCCGATTATAGTAAAGCGATTTTGAGTGTGCATTATTTACAATACAGGTTTTGATTAAAAACTCTTTGAATTTAGAGTCAAACCTTAGGCTCTAAACCTATTTTATATTTAGTATGTCATGTTGGTTTGATCCTGTCATGGCACTACTTTCGATGACATATGTGTTGCCCGCGGTTATTTCAAACATTTGTCAAAAATCATTTTGCATTAATTTACTTATATTTCTATAAAAAATACTTGATGGTATATGTAAGAGCATAAGTTTTAACGAGGGTGTTTCGACTTAAAACATTTTGGTATTTTGTTCGTTGTGAAGTGGCAGTAACATTGGTTCAAGGAAACTATTTAGTAAGTTGAATTCTTTTTCCATTAAAACGTCGTTAGGTTCGTCAAAAAGAGTTAGGAGTTAGAAACACCAACCAAAATAATAAAGAAGAAGAAGAACGATTTTCTGAGCTGCGATTTCACCAAAACTTATAGAAATGGGAGCTCAGGATATAGCAGTCATGTTTTTTTTACATTTATCGAAGTTATTCAAAAACTTTACATCTTAGAATAAAAAGTAAAACCATTTTGGAATGTATAAACAAAGCCCTTTCATATGACACCCCACTCAATGTATTTGAACAACTTTTATTTTTTTTCATCCCCTTCGGAACCAAATATCTTTACAACCCCTTGACCGATTCAGCTCATTAGGTTACTGGCTTACCGGCTTACCACTACCTATATACCTACCAAGTTTCATGAAGATTGGATTAACGATTCGACAGTTATGCCGGAACATACAAACAAACAAATGAACACAACATACAAAGCAAAATTACCCCACTTGCCACTAAGATCTTCGTTCGCTTCGCTCACTCGATCGATAAAGAGGTAAAGTTTGTTTGTTTGTTTGACGGAGGTAATCTCCAAAACTACTCAGCCGTTTTCAAAAATTCTTACACCAATGTGCAGAATGGACTGTCAGGATGATTATAGGCTATATTTTATCCCAGTAGTTTCATTAGGTCACCTGTGCGAAGCGAAGACATGCTGTTAGTAGTAAACAATCGCAAGCAACTTTCTTCCGTTGAACTCCAGTTAGCTTTGCAATTAAAGATCATAATCCTACCAGAGTTACCAGAGTTGGCGCACTTCAAACGAACTAAAACTGTTACTATACTTGGTTTCAACAGGATGGACACAACATCTTCGACAGATTTAGCAGTGAAGAGTACAAAGACATGCTGGGACTTATCAAGAGTTGTATATTGGCCACGGATCTTGCTGCATTCTTCCCGAACCTGGCTCAACTGAAAGTTGAGTGCAATGGGAATTATGACTGGAACAACAATGAGCACAGGTACTTAATAAAACGCGTGAGTTTAACACTTATTGTGTACCTAGTAATTTTTTTTTAATTGCACTACAATTTAGTACAATTTATGTACAATTTTTCCTATAATTACTCTCATTTCTAGGTTTCGAGATGGTTCTGCTAGAAAGTACGACACACTAATGCTTATTGCACAACACTAATTTTACTAATATAATAAAACTAAGATTTAAAATAAATGTTTGGATATATTATTGTATATTTGGTATCCATGTATTATAAGTAGATACATTTATGGTTTTATTCATAAAAAAATGACAAATAACGAATGTTTTTTCTTGTTACTCATTTAATATCCGTTTTAGCTCTATAGTTTTACTAGTTGAATAGTTTTTAAGTAAGCAGGTATCAATCAATGCACTAACTAAACACTTACTAACATAATATTACTAACATTAATGACCACTAATAATTAATTAATACTCGTATTTGAATTTTAAATGCATTTTTAATTTAATGTTTTCTCTAACAATAGTAATCTATTTCATATTATTGTATTATTTTATTTATCTTATGTATTTACTTACACTTATGTACTTATGTATTACATTTATAATAAAAAAGATAACTTTATAACTCTAAGAAAAACACATGTATTATACTTAACAGATTTGAACCACCTTCGAGACGGGCTGTCTAACTCCATTCCATCATCATATTTATTTCGGTTTAGTAATTTAATTTCTGATTTTAATTTGTTCAGTAAGCTTGCTATGGCTTTATCAATGACGGGGGCCGACCTGTCAGCCGCCGCTAAACCATGGGACATACAGATTGAAACTGTCAAGGTTATTTTCGAAGAGTTCTACGATCAAGGTGATAAGGAGCGCAATGCTGGAAGGAAGCCCATCCCTATGATGGACAGGGATAAACCGCAGGAACAGCCAGCCAGCCAGGTTCGTAATCCTCCGTAACCACATCAGTGATTACCTTAGTTGTACATTGTGTGAAAGGTTTTTTTCTGAAAATGACTTTTGTCCAAAAAATTATACTCGTAGTAACTAAAAAAATATATTAAAAAAAATATTAAAGTGCAACGGATGACTTTTAGATTTTTTTTACATAGCGTTCTTCATTCAGTAGGTATACACTGCAGGCTTACCATGACGTATTAATTAAACAATTCAGTAACTGTCCAAACATTACGACAGCGCCTTAGCTTACGTCAAAAGCAGTTCATTATATTTATAAGACCTAAAAGGAATCGCTTTTAACGGTCATATTAAGCCTACAGGTCTAAATGGCAATGGCAAGAAAATCCTTACACCTCCTATTTTGCAGGTCGGATTTCTGACTTCAATATGCCTACCGTGCTACGGAATGCTTAAGTATCTGCTACCCTCCACCGATAAGATGTTTCTTATGGCTGTGAAGAATCTTGACATCTGGCAGCAGAAGGCTACCAACGCCAAGACTGCTGGAGTGGACCTGGTTGAAGCTGGCGACAGTTCCATACATTCTGATGAAGGTAGGTCTACCATCCTGCATTTATCCCACGCTAGGTGGATTTGTTTAATTGTAGCCATGAAGATCTTGTTTCGTCCTCAAGGGCCATAAAGGTCACAGCTCATTAGAGCCTCCCGTCACCCACTCCGCACTGCCTCGCCTCGTGCGGTTAGTGTTTTTTATATGAACTTGTATGAGTATGCGCTCATTACATCAACTCCGTAGCGTCACCGCATCGCCTCGGTCGCAAGGACGCCGTGCGACGAGGCGGTGCGAATGGCTCTAATGAGCTGTGACCTTATAGGTGGCTACATATTGGAGTGCATCATAATTAATTCATTCTCCTGCCCTTGTCCCACAATAGGTGGAGTCTCTATCATTCGTCAACTCCGAATTTATTCCTCTCTTATTCATAATCCTCTTTCACACAATCCATCCACTACTTCGGATTTCCTCTACTTGTACATCCTTCCACACTCATTCTCATTTCTTTTTTAGTGATATGACTTGACTGTGTATCGTTCTTTACATCTAAGACCATGGTGAATAAAATTGTCGTAAAACATTGTTTCAGATACCGACCTAACGAAAGCTGGCGAGGAAAATTTTTCACATGAAGGTATGGCTATTATGTCTGGTTCCGTGGACAAAGACCTGGTAGCAACTCTTCGAGAAATATGTGGTAGTGATGATGGACAGTCCCATGGGAGTAGCAGCTCCACAAATATTTAATTCCATAACCTGCTTCTTGTAGTATCTTCGCAGATATTGTTCTTCTTGTTAAATAGTGATGATTTCTTGAGACGTGCGTGTTCTAGATTGATAGATTAAGATATATATTTATATATATATATATATATAAATATATATCTTAATCTATCAATCTAGAACACGTTCACGTTATCCAGCCGTTCTGGAACCGAGCGGTCTGATGCGTGATGACGGCAAGCGCCCCGACGGTATGACTCTTGTACCTTGGGAGAGGGGAAGGCCATTGGTGTGGGACGCAACTTGCGTCGATACCCTTGCGCATTCACATCTCCCGGGGACATCAGTTAGGCCTGGCGCGGCGGCAGATTCGGCTGAAGATCTCAAACGGCGCAAATATGTAAATCTGGATAGGGTTTACATATTTGAGCCATTTGGGGTGGAGACTCTGGGTCCATGGGGTACCGGGGCCCATCGCGTTTTTAAAATGCTTTCAGGGCGGCTGGTCGAAGCAACGCGTGATCCGAGGGCTGGCTCTTATTTGGCACAACGAATAAGCATTGCCATTCAACGTGGTAATGCGGCCAGTGTCTTGGGCACGCTTCCGACTGACAGTGGTTTGGATCAGTTGAGCTACCTATAGACCGTTTGCAACGGTCCTTAGGTGGCTCAACTGGTTCTATTTGTATTATGTACAATAATGTAAATATTTTTTTTGTTTCTGTAAATAAAGTATATGTATATTTATGTATTTATAATATTTATTATACTGGACATCAACATATATATATATATATATATATAAATATTTTATTTTGTATCGTATAATTATATTATATGCATAAATTAATCCATGCCTGTAAATTGAGAATTCTTTATTAGAGCAAGCAACAGATGCCAGAAAATATAGATATTGAATTTTTATGTTTAATAATATCGATTATAGGGGTTCTCTATTAGAGCAACAGATGCCAAAAAATATATTGAATATTTAGTAAAGCAAAAACTTACAAATAAACTAAACAGCGTAAAACCTAATAGTTTTTGAAAGAAACTTTTGGCTTACCTTTAATTTGGCTTACTTTGGTATAATATATAATATTAAAAATCAACTGGCAGGCGTTGGTGTGGCAAATGGTATAACATATTTCTAACTTCTGTCAAAGTTTGTATTAAAACTATAAAAAAATCGTTAAAAAAATGAAATATAGTATTTAAAATATATCTAATATTAGATGCTTTATTTACAGAAACTAAACTTAGTTACCTACACATTTACAAAATATATTTTTAAATTTCTAATATTATTAAAATATAAATTTTGAAGAATGTATTTACTACGTAGTTGGAAATAGTTGCCTATTTATATAATAATCTTTACTTAGATAATAGTTGCAATTCTGATGTCGCCAAAAATAAAACTAAAGTAACTAGAGATCTTGCCGTCCCTTTCATAACGATTGAAATGAAAGGGACGGCAATATCTTTAGTTAGTTTAGTTTAATCGGCGGCGTCAGAATCGCCACCTATTATCCCCATCAGATAAACTTTAATAAATGTTTTACTCTCAAACTTTTAGAACGGAAAAAAATATCAATGTTGGCTGAAAAATGAGAATTTCAAATAATTTTTTGAAATTTTGCTTAAAAAAGCATTTTGTGAAATTAAGAAAAGCAATGTCTCACTCGGCCAACACGGATATTATAACTAGAAAATGTATTTAGTAAAAATATAATATTTAGTAATGTAGAATAAAATTGTAGAAAGAGAAAAATGAAACGAAAACAGGAATGTATAGTGTCAGAAAAGATTTATAATCGAAAAGCTATTTTTCTAAATATTCAACTAATAATACAAAAATTCAACAACTAAATCATACTAATGATTAAAATAAATATACTCAGTGGCACAATTTACCGCCCACCTGTTTTAGGTAGCAGGTTTTGATTTTATCGCAATTATATTGTAAGTTAGAAACATAAATTAGTCAATTGTCAAAGAAAGAAAGACAATTATTTTCGACGACCAATCACGTGCGTTTATTTTCCTTCCTATTTCAAGTGTATAGAAAAATCAAAGTGGGCGTCTTAATCGTTTCAAGAAATAAAGTATAGAAAAATCTAAGTGGGCGGTTAATTGTGCCGCTGAGTTTAATTTACTCAAACTGTCTTCTAACAAGTAATAAAAGTTGGCGATCATAAAATTTAATAGGAACAGAATTATATCACTTATTTTTTTTCTTTCTTTCTTTCTTTTCACTTGGCCAGCATATCTATTTATTTTTATATAAGTATTCAATAAAATAATATATTTTTGTAAAATAAAGAAAAAAAAAAGTGATGATGGTATATAATTATAATCTATACTTAAGTACATAATTATGAAAGTTTGTCTCAATTTCAATATACCTACTTAGAGCTATAGTTATTTTTCTAAATGATAATTATAAATTATCAACTATTTCGATGAATGTCTCTTGAACTGTAATGAAAGGAGAAAAATATAGTAAATGTTACACGAAAAGGGGATCGAACATTTGTATGGAGCCTGGCATGTAACCTACTAGCACAGATAAAATAATACTAGTTCGTCATTTAAAAAAAAAAACATGTTTCGGCGGCCAGTGATGAAACCCTTGTCAATCGATAGAGTAAATGATTACAAACAAAAAGTGTTTAGTGAACAAACCTCCTAAGTGATACGGTTTCTGAGATATTTGGGTCTAAAATGTGAAAACCAACTTAAAATGTTATGAACTAAGTTCTGCCTTACTCGAAGTTCTTCTTCTTGCACTCAGACCAGAGGTAAGAGCCAGAGCCGTGTAAATAAAAAAAAAATGATAAACGTCCAAAAAAATACTGTCCAAGTGCGTGTCGGGCCACGCTCAATGTAGGGTTCCATGTTGGGCGCTCAATGTTGGGCAACTTTAGAACCCTACATTGAGCATGGCCCGACACGCACTTGGCCAGTATTTTTTTGGACGTTTATCATTTTTTTATTCATACGGCTTCTATCTTACCTCTGGTCTGAGTCCAAGAAGAAGAACTTCGAGTAAGGCAGAACTTAGTTCATAACATTTTAAGTTGGTTTTCACCATTTTTAGACCCAAATATCTCAGAAACCGTTTCACTTAGGAGGTTTGATCACTGAACACTTTTTGTTTGTAATTATTTACTCTATCGATTAACATAGGTTTCATCACAGGCTGTCGAATCAGGTTTTTTCCAAAATGGCGGACTAGTAGATACCTTCTGGCTATAATTATTCTCTACCTGCCAGTCTCAATAAGGTCTCCGATTTTGCTTACTGTTGGTAGATATTGACACCTTTTTATATGGAAGTAATGTCAAATATCTACCCGCAGTAAACAAAGCCAGGGATAGGTTATTGAAAATGGCAGTTAGTAGGTTCCTATGCCAAAATGTTGGATGCTCTTTAAAATAGGACAGATATATCTGTCCCAAAAAATATATCTTTTAAAATATATCTTTATATTTAAAGATATATTTTAAGAAGAAAAACATTGTTCCTATTATTATCGGCTGTCAAAGTTATAGTTTAATTAAAAATCAAATCGGAACAGAGTTGTCATCCATATTTTATTGGAATTACTTACTATTTTTGTAAATCATTTACATAACAAAGTATTCATCTATTTCCACACCTGTACTAGCTATAAAACTATAAAATTGTTATCTATCTAAATATCAAATGTTACCTGTTGATCTGAATGTTAGTGAAATATTTTAATAAATGTTTACTTCCAAACTGCTTTTTATTTTATAAAAACGATTGGTGAAAGAAAGAAAGAAAAATATGTTTATTTCGTAGGACCTCAAGGATCGCTCGAAAACGTACAGTCTTAAAAACTAGTTGACTCTATTGCCTGTTCCAAAACAATTCCCTACACCAGGGAAAGAATCAGGCAAGAACCTGGTGGTCTGTCTGGGCCTAGCTTTTTTTTGAAGCAATCCCTTAACAATCTAAATAGTCAAGCTTCAGTTTGAAGCCAGTCAAACAAACAGGGTAGTTGTTTTATTGAAGAAGATATTACGTAGGTACTTTATAAAAAATGTTTCAACAATTCCAAGGTAAAGGTTGCTGAGAAAAAGGACTTCAAAGACAACACTCGAAGCGTTTTTCCAGGGAGGCGGTCGACGAAATAGTCTATTATGGAAATTTTTGCACCGATGTGTAGCATGGACTGTCGGGATGAAGATAAGCTATATTTTCTCCCGGTACTTTTATTAGTACACCCGTGCAAAGTCGGGACGAGCTGCTAGTAATGAAATAAAACAATTTGTGTACAATTTAATTTATTTTCTGTGTAATTAAATATCCCTGGTAAGTCCCCCCTTTGCTACGTTAGATGCTTTCAAGTCATAGAATGTCAGCAAGATCCTGAAACAAAGTAATGTAATTTGTTATTTTTGTCTGTAACCTTAGCTTTGTTGGAACCCCATCCTCTTACGGCCAGTCACAATAACCTATCTTTGCGGGATCTTTGCGGAATGCCTGTGAGTGGTGAGGCATCCCGCGTTTAGGGAGATCGCTTGTATCGACGCAGGTTCGAATCCTGCCGGTATCATTATAACTTTGATTTAGATTTTCAAATTTTTCAGAATTTTAAACTATCATGGTTTTGAATTCTTATAACACTAAATGGAGGAAGGAAACGTGTTGTGCCGACCTGACTTAGTGGGATAAGGGCAGGGAGATGATGATGAACACTTAAAACGGGATATTTACCATGATTCGTAGATTTATTAGTTTCGTCTGCCAGTAACTACCAGCATACTCGCAAAAACTTTAGTTTAACCGTGATCATGGCGCATACAACTGTGCCAAAATATCGGGAAACTCATATCTATGAAGCATGGTAAATATCCCGTTTTAAATGTTTATAACCTATTTTTGTTTTTTTTTTCAAAAGGTCACCAATTTGGTCCAGGTATGTTCGTCTAGGTCTTCCCGTTCGAGCTGTTCACACTCGCCATAAACACTTTCTCTGTCTACATGCCCAAACCATCTCAACATTCCTTTCTCAACTCTCATCACTACCATCTTCTTTCACCCCACACTGTTCTCTTCACATTCTTTTTCTCACTCTACTCACCTATCTTTATCCACTCTTAATTCCTTTGAAATAAAGTCTGTTAATATACTGGCTGCGTATTTGTTCTCCTCCGGTCCGATGTGTCCGATGGACTCTAAGGAAGCCACGATGGATGGAGTGGAGGCATCCATATTCATGACCTGGACCACATCGGAAGTGACTGTCACCATAAATAACTGAAATAAATAATTTATTTGTTTTTGTTTTTATTCTTAAAACTAACTTAAAATTACATCCTTTCAAACTCACATTTAAACTAGACTGTACTTTTACTAAAAATTTACTTTACTCAGTAATTTATTTGGTTAGTAATGTAGAAAGTCGACGACGACATAGTTCACGTCGCGGGGCGGCAATGGATTCGATGGCGCAGGATCGTAGTAAATGGCACAAACTGAGGGAGGCCTATGTACAGCAGCTATCATCATCATCAATCACTAACCATTGGTTAGTAAAGGCCGTTTTTCGCGTCAGTGCTGTGCAAAAAAATTCTGGCCAAGTGTGTGTCGGGCCATGCTCAATGTAGGGTTCTAAAGTCGCCCAACATTGAGCGCCCAACATGGAACCCTACATTGAGCGTGGCCCGACACGCACTTGGACAGAATTTTTTTGGACGTTTATTTATTTATTTATTTATTTATTTATTATAGGTTTCATCACTGGCATCCATATTTATGACCTGGACCACATCGGAAGTGACTGTCACCATAAATAACTGAAATAAATAATTTATTTGTTTTTTTTTTATTCTTAAAACTAACTTAAAATTACATCCTTTCAAACTCACATTTAAACTATTGACTGTACTTTTACTAAAAATTTACTTTACTCAGTAATTTATTTGGTTAGTAAAGTAGAAAGTCGACGACGACATAGTTCACGTCGCGGGGCGGCAATAGATTCGACTGGCGCAGGATCGTAGTAAATGGCACAAATTGAGGGAGGCCAATGTACAGCAGCTGTGGATGATGATGATGGTTACTAACCATCATCATCATCATCATCATCAATCACTAACCATTGGTTAGTAAAGGCCGTTTTTCGCGTCAGTATCTGACGTCAGTGCTGGCGCCGAAAACTGACTCATACTATTTACACGCAGTAAGTATTAAATCAGTAGTCGAGGATATAGTACATAGTAAAGTAATTGTACTGACTTGAAATAAATTTACTTTTTTTTGCAACGGTCCTTAGGTTGCTCAACTGGTTCTATTTGTATTTTTTACAGTTATGTAAATATGTATTAGTTTAGTTTCTGTAACTAAAAGTAATAATAAACATGACTTTTTAGAAAAATGTTTATAAATTCATTATCTGCTGGTAGCTGTGTGATTTGAAAAATCTTATCAACTTTAGATAATACATACATTCTAATGATCTGAATGTATAATTTTTCGGAAAAAATTTGTTTATGTGAAAAGTTAAAATTTGTTTTTTTTATTTTGGTGGAACAGTAATTGAAAAGTCAATCAAATCAATTTTGCAAGAAGATTAATGATGGGACATTGAAAACATGAAACTTTTTACTTCAGTCAATGTCCAATGTTGTTGGTTAGGTACCTACATAAGTATTTTATAACATAAACGACACTTAAGTAAGTAGGTAAGTACATACTTCATTAAAAATGAAAAATGGTTCAAATCCTGCCAGAGCCGTAACATAAGTAGATACTTAATATTTAGGATTTTCATTTATAAAAATTACAATGTTATATAATTAAACAAACATTTTTATTCGTAAGCATACCTCTTCCGGTTTCTTTATCGACTTAGAAAGAACTGGCAAGATCTTTGTTGCAAAATCCTTTGGTATTCCACTCTTCTGTAGGTTTGTAAAGATCTTTAAACTTGGCATCTTGATGAATGAATGTTACTGGACTGTCGTAATCATGTACGTATATAAATACATTCTGATAACGTTATCAGGTTATGTAAGTTTATCAAGTAGTGTGGGGCTGTTAGGATTCGGCCTGCTTTTTGCCGAAAATATTCGGCAAAAAGCAGGCCCGTGTATTCCCATGGTTGGCTTGCTTATTTGTTGTCCCGTTGAGACCTATCTATTTTCCAAATCTGTGTCCATCCGAAATTATTTCTTATTAATTTTTGTTTGTGTGTATGTGTGTGTGTGTCTATGTGTATTTGTGTGCTTGTGTGAGTGTGTGTAGGTACTGAATGAATGTGTAGAAATTAAATGAAATACACGACCCAAGATGCCATTGACTTATTCTTCTTTTTTTTTTCTTTTGTCATGCGCTTTGTTATTACTTACGGAATCATAATATTAATGTGTGTGTGAAGCTGACTCACACTTAACCAGTATGTTCGAAAAAAAAACAAAATGGTGCTTCTATAAGAAGACATAATATTGTGCAAAGCAATCCTTTTTACTGTATTATTATTATTGTGTGTTATTTTCGGCAAAAAGGTATAAGGGAAGACCAATGAAAAGATGGATGGATTGTGTGAGGGATGACATGAGTAAGAAAGGTGTGAGTGCTGAGATGACGACTGGTAGAGGAAAATGGAAGAAGAACACAATGACGTTGTGCCGACCCCGCGTAGTGGGATAAGGGTAGGAAGAAGAAGATTTTCGGCAAAATACGCCGAATTAGTCTCTTGACCATGACCACAATAATTCAATAAAATAACAATTAAACAATTATTATTTACTTATTTACAACTTAGAAGAACATTACAGATTACCTACTTAGCAAGTAGGTAAATAGCAATTACCATGATGCAAACTAATTAATACAACTAAACCTGGTTTTAAGTAATTAGTTTAACTTTTAATTATTTCTAAATTAACTTTATAGGTACCTAATAAATAGCTATAAAATAAGTGATTAGGTGGTAAAATGAGGCGGGTTTTACGTCAATTATAGGTTTCTACAGTGCCTGGTAAGCTTATAGCATTACAATAAAAATCTGACTTTAGTTAGAAGTCTTATGTAGGAGGTAATCTGTGGTAGAAGTAACTTTACCATAAAAAATGCAATTTTAAACATCAGTGTCAAAGTGTTATTTGATTCACGCTTTGATAATCTATATATATAAAGGAGTGGTCAAAACGTAAGAGACACGGTTTCTCTGAAACTACAAGTGCTATTACAGTGAAATTTTGCATGTAGGTTTCTGTGTTGACGTAGATGAGCGTTAAGAACGGATTTTTCGATCAGAGGTTAATTCAAGGTCAGAGGTCACTTTTATTATAACTTTTGTATGGTGACAGCTAGATTGTTAAAATTTTGAGAATAGATTCTTGACTTAAAATAAACGAACACCTATTTCAGGATTTTTCAAAATTTTTACCCAAAGTGTAAATTTGGTTGGGTCAAAGTTGGGTATTTTTTGACCTTTTGCGATATCTCTGTAACCAAAAGAGCTATAATAATGAAACTTTGCATGTAGGTTCCTTTTAATATGCGGGCACCCGCTATGGACAAATTTCAAGGTCAAAAGTCAAGGGTAAGGTCAAAAATCATATTTTTTGTAGCTGCAAAATGGTGAAAGCTAGAGCCTCAAAATTTCAAGTATAGATTTTTAGTTTAAAATAAAGGTAAACCTGTTTCAGGTTTTTTCAAAATTTTAACCCTAAAGGTCAATAAGGCAGAGTCAAAGTTGGGTAAAATTTAAACCTTTCATGATATCTCTGGTGTTGGAAGAGTTTCAAAGTTCAAATTTGGCATGTAGGTTTCTTTTCAGACTTAAGCACCTATTATGAATGAATTTTTAAATCAAAGGTCAAATTCGAGTAATAAATGCAAATTAAAAAAAAAACATGATTTACCTTTCAACGCATCTCTGAACCTACAAGTGCTACGAAGCTGAAATTTTGCATGTAGGTTTTTAATAGTACGGAGACTCTTGCTTAAAAAGGATTTTTCGATCAAAGGTCAATTAGAGGTCAGAGGTCAACTTTTTTATAACTTCTGTATGGTGACAGCTGGAACGTCAAAATTTAGAATGTTGATTTTTGACCTAAAATGAACGAGCACCTGTTTCAGGATTTTTAAAAATTTTAACAATCAATTGTCCAATCAATAATTCAATCAATTTGGCCGGGTCAAAGTTGGGAATTTTTTGATCTTTTGCTATATCTTTGTTGCTAGAAGAGCTATTATGGTGAAACTTTGCATGTAGGTTCCTTTTAATACTAGGGCACCCGTTATTGACAAATTTTCAGGTCAAAGGTCAAGGGAAAGGTTAAAAGTCATATTTTTCATAGCTTCAAAATGGTGATAGTTGGAGCGTCAAAATTTCAAGTATAGATTCTTAGCTGAAAATAAAGGTAAACCTGTTTCAGGGTTTTTCAAAATTTTAACCCTAAAGGTCAATTTGGCGGAGTCAAAATTGGTTAAAATGTTGACCTTCACGATATCTTTGAAACTGCAAGAGTTGGTTCCTTGAGGAACATAAGCGTCGCTTTCTTACAAATTGTACCTAGCCGTTGTTTCTAAAGTCATCGCGAATGAAATCGCGCGCGGGACGGCTAGTTATATATATTTGATAAACAAACAGCGTAGGTACGACCTCATAATTTAGGTATTAAAATAATTAGAAGCCTTTCAATTTTGAACGCGCAAAGCCGTGCACGTTTTGCTATAATATTTTCGACGTATCACAATACTGACATGGGTGAATAACGGAAATTGATAAGCAACTGATATATAACTACTTATCATAATTAAGAATAAGTTAGGTACCTACCCTAGTTACTATATTTTATTTTAAAGTGTGATTTTACTTAGTAGGTATTTACAAAACAAACATGGCGTAAAATATAAAATAGCTATATTTTTATTGTAGTTAGTAGGTACCTAATTAAGGAGAAAAAAAATAAAAAAGAGAGACTTGGTAGTGGCACAGATAACAGGTAGGCAGGCACCTACAAACTTATAAATACTACACGATTAGTAATTGGTAACTAATATACTAACTATCACAAAAAGAAAAAAAAACATCGTTAACTATAGGTACCAACACAGATAAAATAATACTATGTACAGATGCCCCATCTAGGACATTAATTTCACTCCTGTTTTTGTTCGGGCTATTTTTTTGTGTTTGATTTTGCGGCGCGAGCAGAGTTTAGGTCTTGCCTGCAATCAAAAATAAGTAACTCCATCTAGTGCACTTATTTTTGATTGCAGGCAAGACCTAAACACTGCTAGGGGCGCCGCAAAATCAAACACAAAAAAATAGCCCGAAGAAAAACAAGAGTGAAATTAATGTTCTAGATGGGGCATCTGTCTGTACTTAGTATTATTTTATCTGTGGTACTAGCAAGGTTATTTCTTACTCAAAACATCCACATCATTAGAAGTGTCCGATCATCAAGACGAGCCGTATTATTTGTAAACAGTAGCCGGTAAATATAGAGACAATATTTACACTGACCAACCATTAATATGGTTAAACCGCAGTCTCCTAAACTGATCATTATTCACTTTTCTCAATATTCACGCCTGTATACTTAAGGTTAAGCTAAGTGCGTCATACTAGCACCGCCACTTATTCTATCTTATTACTAGCAACACGTCGACGACGCTTAAAACCTCATCACGGAGTATTACGTGATTCTCCTTTGACTGATGTGATTTCACTCTAAAATGAGTAGAATAGAATAGAATAGACGACTTATTAAAGTGACGACTAAATAAAGATACCAATTATAAGAAATTTTCTGATTCGAAAAAGATCCTCAACTGAGTTTGAGACTAAGGTGACGACTATAAAGATAATTTTATTATGGGTGTACGTAACAAGTCTAATTTTTGCAATGCATGTTCGAATACCTGCCCGATGGTCGGACGATATTGTGAGGGCGGTAGGAGAGCAGTGGATCCGGATGGCACAACATCGCCAAGAGTGGCGTGATAGAGAAGAGGCCTTTACCCAGCAGTGGGTGTTACCGGCTGGGTAGATAGATAGATGTTCGAATACAATCAAACGACACCTATAATAATCTTACTGTAATGCAGATAAAGTGGAAATTTGCTAACAAATATTGTCGACCTTGTCCTCGATCTTAAAGGTGTTGGACCATGTTTACCTAATTCACTGTCTAATGTTTTCGTTATTGCTTTTTTTATCATTGAAAGAGAGAAAGAAAGAAAGAAAAATGTGTTTATTTCGTAGGACCTCAAGGATCGCTCAAAAACGTACAGTCTTAAAAGCTAGTTGACTCTATTGCCTGTTCCAAAACAATTCCCTACACCAGGGAAAGAATAAGGCAAGAACCTGGTGGTCTGGGCCTAGCTTTTTTAAAGCAATCCCTTAACAATCTAAATAGTCAAGCTTCAGTGAGAAGCCAGATATAGAATTGATGATACCCAATAGAAGCGTCGATGGGCTTGCAACTTGTCACGTATATCTGCAATATTATCAAAATTTTCGCTTTGACTACTTGTTTTAAATAACATGGTGTGGCCGGCTCTAAAATCGAAAGTTTAGAAACATCTCATAGTCATCTATCTATTACCTAAATCATAGTACTAATTAACCTAGAATGAAATGATTTTCTTACAAATTGATTTAAACAAAGAATCATTTAGATGGTGTTGAAAGTCTAAATTGTTTTTTTAATACAATCAATTCTAACCTTTATTCTCGGGACATAGAATATCTTTTAGTTTAAGATTGTGACAAAAGTATGCCTAATAGTTTACGCTAATATTGGAATGTTTGGGCGTATCAATAATTTACGACTTTGAGACAAAATAAAGCGATTCTATCTGTAAATGGCTTTATTGTTATTCTTTGAGCCTTGACCTGAGATTTAATCCATGGGAAAGCCCTTTCAAAACTTACTAGCCCACTAGTATAATTTTACTAATCCCACTATAAATAAATAAATAAAAATAAATAAATAAATAAATAAATGTATTCTTTCTTTCTTTCTTTCTTTCACTATCCTATCCTAGTTTGTGAGTATGGATGTATGGATGTATGTTTGTTTCTCTTTCACGAAAAAACTACAAAACCGATTGCGATGAAATTTGGAATACTAGGTAGCTTAAAACTTAGAATAACACATAGGCTACTTTACTTTACTTTTATTTTACGAGACTTAGGCGGGTGAAACCGCGGGGCGCTAGTACCTACTTATTATAAATGTGAAAGTTTTTAATTATGATGGATGAAGGAATGTGTGTTTGTGGCTCTTTCACTCATAAACTTCTGGAAGGATATAAGCACCTGAAATTTGGACTGTACTCTATATCCTGGATTAACACGTGGTTATTTTGAAAAGTGCTATGGATTTCAGAAAACAAATGCTAGATAACGTGCAATCTCTTACCGCGTTATGTCTTGAAAGTCGTCGAGAATCGACCAGCTGTAGGTTCATAGTTTAGAATAACACATAGGATACTATTTACTCGGGTACAACGCAAGCGAAGCCGCGGGCTAGTACGCTTGTTAGATTACGCACTTTTTAACGACATTTTGCATAATCTGGCGCCAACATTATAATTATGGAAATGAACGACCTATCGATAACAATGTTGGAACACCGACTTTATTGTAATGAGAAAGTTGTATTGTAATAGATGAATAGCGATGGGAAGACGAGATCAAACAAGTGGCAGGACCGCAGGACCGATCTGGACTCGAACTGCGAAGGATAGGGAAAAGTGGAGAGACTTAGAGGAGGCCTTTGTCGAGAGACAAGCTGCCGACGAATAAACTGTTTGCCGATCAACGATAAGGATTATTTTAATTGTAAATTTATACTTACATTAAGTCAAGCAGAAATAAAGGCTTATTTTATTTTTTTTATTTATTTTTTAGATGAATAGCGGAATGATGCAGAACCAATGTCCACTGAGTCTGCACACTTAGGCCCTTACATTATTACTATAAATATAAATATCCTTGGACATTCCACACAGCGTCATCTAGTCCCAAGCTAAGCAACTTAATGCTTGTGTTATGGTAACCAGATGACTGATATAATACATAGATACATTTTTTTTTGTAAATACATACATATAGATAGAAAACACCCAGACACGGAACAAATATCTGCAGAACATACAAACATTTTGTCCCGTAGCGGGGATCGAACCCGCAACCTCGGCATCTCAGCCGGAAGTTCGCCCAACTGCGCCACAGAGGTCGTCGAAATGTCGTAAATGTTTTAGTAGTTTACAAAAGAAACAAAATCTAAACGGTTTTTACAAACAGCTAGCTACCGTTTCCGTGCATACTGGGATCAAAAGTAGTCTATATGCTAAGTCAGGATTAGCTAACCTGGTACTAATATTTCATTCAAATCCGTTTAGCGGTTTGAGCGGGAAGGAGCAAACAAGCTTTCACCTTTTTTGAAATCAGTAAAATTAGTGTGATGGCAATATTTATTCCAATATGGCTCTTCAGTAGGGAATTGTTTTGGAACAGGCAATAGAGTCAACTAGTTTTTAAGACTGTACGTTTTTGAGCGATCCTTGAGGTCCTACGAAATAAACATATTTTTCTTTCTTTCTTTCTTTCTTTCAGATTGTATCTCGTGAGCTGTTTCCAAAAAGTAAAAAAAAAACAATAGCTGAAATCATAGGCTGAATATAATAATAATAATAATAATAAAAAAATCATAGGAATGTAAAATTCAGAAACGAAATTTCTTTTAGCTAATTCGAACGATTTGATTGGCCATCAAGCACGGGGTTAGCTTGAAAGGGTTCTGTCAAAGTTTTTTTTTTTTTTTTTTCATGCTATGGACCCAATATATCAAAATCGGTTATACTAAGTGATTTAGATGTAAAACAGAATGGTAAGTAACTAATTTTTTATAACTTTCCCAACATCGAACCTCGAAAACTCAATAGTTTATCAATGCTACGAAATCCTAAAATCAAACGATACTGTGGGAGCACCTAAATCAATACTATGCACTCACGTCCTCCTCACGTGTCTAGGAAGCTGGATGAAAATGAAAGTGTTGAACTTACATCCTCTATCTGTCTCTATCACTCGCTGCAGTTATGCAAGCACTAGACAGAGCTAGACTTTGGTTTGAATATGTTATGTCTACGTTCCTTTAGCTAATTGGGGAATAGGGTGAACTGAACACACAGGTAAGGGTGCGTACGTGTGCGTGAGTTTACTCCGACACGGTCATGGGCGCCTGGTAGTTATGCTGCACATTTTTCGAAAATCAAACCAAAATTTTGGAAATACGAGGCAAAAAAACATTTTAAAAACTTCAAGAGGGGTTTTGGAAAATTATATTAAATTTTGGTTTTTGGAGAAGTGTCAGTCTTTAGGAGATTAAGCTAGCCTGGCTAGGTATTTAGGCCGGAGGGTAAATCTGCTAGTTTTAAAGTTTCAAAGTTATCTTTTAACTAGATTTCTATGACTCTTTAATTAAACATTCATTTCAGATTTGAAAAGGTTATCTGGGAGCTTGAAAACAATAATAATACCACAACCCAACCTACCACTTTTCACAACCTCTGCTAAGCTTAGTAACTTTAATCTCTAACTCACAGAATATAGAGCTTAAAATCAAAAACAAACATTCATGAACCACATCCTTTAGAGTTATGCAAGCCTGGTAGATTTTAAGTTTTTTAGTAAAAACAACGGTTTACGTAACAAAACGATAATGGAATCGATTTGCAGCTTTGATTTGAAGTTGCTTAATCAATTTACTAATTTCCTAAAACTAACAAATCAACAAAATCACATCTATGTTCATTTTATGTAAATTAAAGTTATTTGTAGTAAAAAGTAAAAAGTTAAAAAGTTATGCCTGGTGGGATGAGTAGCTCTGATAATGATAATGATGAAAAAGTCACATCCAGATAAACTTTTTCCAATGACTAGCATTATTATTATACTGCAGATGAATGGATAGTAGCACGCCCGTTACAGCCACTTACGCCCCACACGTATTGATCATTGCCTTTCCTGTGGATATTGCCGGCTAAGCAGAGGGTGGTTTAGGTGCTGGGCAAGCTTACTCCATCTCAACAATGTCCTAGGCACTACAGCGTCCTGATCAGTGTAGGCAAAGATTGCCTTCTGACGCTGTATAATCATCTAGTACATAATGTAAAGGCCTGAGCTTTTTTTTACTATGTGAAAGTAGAGTTAATTAAATTAGAGATTAAAAAAAACCAAACAAAATGTCATTGGTCCTTTACCCTTCATTTTCGACTTACAAACTTAGCAATTTAATAATTCTTCAATACATTCGTCATAAAATATTTTTTCATAACTATCGAATTAGTTACTTATCTATTAATTTTGGCTTTGTATTTATCTATTTATGTTTTTAATTTAAGTGGCGCTTCGTCTTCTATGCAAATGAGATAAAAATAATTTATCCGTTGCATAAGAGTCTGAATCGAAATTGACTGCGAAATAGCAAAGCTTGCTTAGTTCTTTGTAAAACGGTGGTCGACTTTTGACATTAAAAAAAACTCCGGCCCTTACATCTTTGCCAGATGATATCAGATTACGTAGTAGTACTTAAGTAGATAATGAAAGTTTCATATAAATTAATGGAAGTTGTCGTAGTACGTAAGTAGATAATGGAAGTTTCATATAAATTAATTAAATGGAAGTTTCTAATTTTGATAATTACGCCCTTCAACCAGTCCCCGGCGATAATTAGTTACGTGAAGAAATCGTTTACGTTAATTGTCATATTTTAATAATTTTTCAAGTGTGATCAGTGTTTAACTCAACTTCAAGCATTCAACTTACCTAGGTACTACCACAGATAAAATAATACTATGTACAGATGCCCCATCTAGAACATTAATTTCACTCCTGTTTTTCTTCGGGCTAATTTTTTGTGTTAGATTTTGCGGCGCCCCTAGCAGTGTTTAGGACTTGCCTGTAATCAAAAATAAGTAACTCCATCTAGTGCTAAGTAGCATGCAGTCAGATTTTTGCGTGGAAGAATAGCAAACATACATACATTCTCACAAACTTTCACATTTATTATACGAGTATGAGTATTAGTGGGATTATATGGCCAGGGTTTTTTTTGAAGACTGCACCTTAACCATAAATAAACCGGTGTCATGGGTTCAAAGCTCAGACAAAGTAATTAAAATATTATGTTACATTCACTCGTGAATTATAAAACATTCCTACATTTAAATAAAATTACAACGTAAAAACATTGCTTAGCTTGGGACTAGATGACGCTGTGTGGAATGTCCAAGGATATTTATTTATTTAATTATTTATTTATTGCCTAACAATACTGAGCTAACTAAGTAAATTTGACGACCTCTGTGGCGCAGTGGGCAAGCCCGCCTGCGACGCCGAGGTTGCGGGTTCGATTCCTGCAGGACAAATGTTTGCATGATCTGCAAATATTCGTCTCGTGTCTGGTGTTTCTATGTATAATAAGTTTTTTGTAAATAAATACCATTGTTATAGATAGAAAACACCCAGACACTTAATAAATATCTGCAGAACATACAAACATTTATCCCGTAGCGGAATCGAACCCGCGACCTCCGTGTCTCAGGCGGGCCTTCGCCAACTGCGCCACAGAGGTCGTCAATCGTCAAATTTCTTCATGACGAAATTAATATGTAGGTATTTTGACAAGAATCAATAACAAAAATAATTAAACCTAAAGGATTTTTCATTTATTCAATAAAATGTTTATTTTGCCACTTGTGGTTAAGCCACAGGGGTCAGAGTTGCCTTCATCATATAACATGGCGTGGGCCACTGCGTGGTGCACATTTACAGCGACAAAAACATTACAACACTCCTATTTCATTTCCAATTATCATTTTTATTTATATTTTCTCTTCATTTAAAGAAAGAAAGAAAAAATATGTTTATTTCTAAGTGATCCTTGAGGTCAAACAGAAATAAACACATTTTTTCTTTCTATAATGATTACACTTCATCTGCCCTTAACATTACGCAAAATCGAAACACATCGATTACAAGTAACTATACCATCGTATATTGCAAACTCTATTTAAATCGTTTGTTACCGCAACCATCAGAAACCATCCTACGTGATTATTGCGGCCTATTGTGACGCAACGTGCGCGTGCGCAGCTAAATCGCATTGCTGGACAAGTATTAGCATTTCATTAGGATGCAGGCATTTGACCTGCTTTTCTTGTTATGCTGACATCATTGGGTTCAATTAGATTTTATAACTCCTAATGATGAACCCCAAAATTGTCAGAAATAATCGTGGCTGACATTGGGTTCAATTGGATTATAATATTCCAAAATACGAGTATGTTGTAAGCCCCAGAAAATTATTCGCTATAAAACTACATCATCATCATCATCATCCACAGCCCGACTTCACCCACTGCTGGGTATAGACCTCCCTCAGTTTGTGCCATCCGCCACGATAAATCTACATAATGATCATAAAAACGCAATCAGGACGCTTTGATATATTTTATTGTATTTTCAAGTCAACCAACTTAAAAAAAGAACATTTCATCAGTTGTTGACCTGCTTCTGTTTTCGTTTTCGATTTAGTCCTGTTTTTTAATTTAGCCCTTAGACAAAAGTGAACAACAAAGCCAATGTCTCTGTAGCCGAAAACGGCCAGGAAGACTATATATATATATAATTTTGTTCCACAAGCCTGCTTCTCCAAAATTGCTAGCGTCAACAGTTGCTTCGCGTTCAGTGCCCATAGCCATAGGCACTCAACGAGTCACCACATCTCATCGAGTCATCATGGTTAGATTAGGTTTTTTGACATGACTTGTATGAATTAATGATTGGACTTGTGTAAATAATTAATTTGTTTTTTTTTCTGTGTGTAAATGACTACTCTATTGCTTTAGGATTATACGCTGTAAAATAAAATGTAAGTGAAATATATAAATAAATCTGAAATCGTAGTAGGTATGCATCATGATGCATCAGGCATGATGCATACCTACTGCGATTTCATATGTGGTGTGAGGTTCTTTTCTCTTTGTCTTCCTATGACGGAAGTCAACTTCGTTACTAAAAATCCGTCGCTTAGAAACATTTAGCAAGAACCAAATTGCCGTAATCTGAATTAAACGGAGTGGAAGTGTTCGCGCCTTTGTTTGCGAGAAAAAGAGAGAAAGAAGAAAGATAATAAAGTAAGAGAGAGATAAAAGATTTAGCAAGAAGCAAATTGCCGTAATCTGAGTTGGCCGGAGTGGAAGTGTTTGCTCCATTGTTTGCGATGAAAGTGTATAAGTTCAAGTACGATTCACACGGCTTTTGTCAAAGATTAGTAGACAGATGGTATAAAACTAATTTGCCCATTCGATTTACATTTACCGGATGCTCTAAGACCCTTCTTTTGTTTACTTTATTTCATCAGGGTGAAATTGGGCATGTACCAAATAATATGTATTTAGGCAGTACTAAATATGTATTTGGGCATACCTCTGACTACCATACATCTTCAAAGGATCTAAATAATTACTTAGATAAAGATCTAAAGTGTCTACTATTTCCAAGGAAAAAGACGTGATCCTTTTTCATTTTTTTGTTTTTTTTTTTTCATTAGGATTCATATATAGGTACTCTAAATTTGCACTTGATCTTGCGTTTGCTGATTAATACACCCGCTTTTGTGGCTGGTTATGCTAAAAGGGTGTCTAGGTGCTAGACAAGCCTACTTCATCTCAACAATGTCCCAGGTACTACAGTGTCCCGTTAAATGTAGCCAAAGATTGCCTCCTGATGCATCATCTATTTAAAAGCTAAAGATGTAAAAGTTTGAGGTTTTTTTTTTGGCTTCCAAAATGTACTATTAAACCTCAGTGAGAGTTTCGCTGGTTGTGCTGTTAAGCGTGATGAAGGTCTCAAAACTTCTTCGTACGAAATTACTTTATTGATATTTTGTACCTGATTTACTTTAGTAGGCTAGGTACACCTACAAGAGTATACAATGGCATTAATCTTAACATACTCGTATTCGTCTATCTACAGTATCTCATCTATGAGCCTCATGATGATAATCATGGGAATATCCGTACGAGGAAGTGACGACGGCTGACCGAGAGATTTCTACCGCACCGAGTAAAAACTATAATTATGTAGGCATTGCAGCGATTTGTCCCGTCTGTAAAAAGTAAAAACTCTGTGGCAGGCGTTGTTCTATGAGGTTACAGCGATTACTCGTAATATACTTTGTTTTTTGCAGATACAAACATTATCCTCAGCGATGGTGAATACCTATTGTTTTTTCTTGCGGATATGGCCGGCTAAGCTGATAGGATGGCTTAGGTGCTGGGCAAGCCTATTCTACCTAAAACAATGTCCCAGGCACTACAGTGTCCCGTTAAGCGTAGACAAAAGATTCATGAGGCAGTCATAAGGCAATCTTTTGCCTATCTATACTTCATTTCTTGAAGCGAGCTTATAGCGTATTGGCTAGATTTGACAATCTAGCCAATCACGAGAAAGAATTATTTTCGACGACCAATCACGTGCGTTTATTTCTCTTCCTATTACCTCGTTTTAATAAATTAAGTATAGTATTATTAGTATAGTATTTTCTAGCAAAGATGCAAATGCCTGAGTATCCTCAGCGATATAGAAGCGATATCGCGACCTCCTAAGACAGTTGCTGATGAATCTTAAAGATGCTTTCACTTCGCTGGGATGATGCGGATGACGTCGTATGATCTCTTGACCGTAATTAAACAAAATGTTTTTGTTACTCTGCTCTCACGTAATGCGCATAATCGAGCTAGCTGAAAAGATGGTTTAGGAGCTGGGCAAGCCTCAACAATTTTATTCCTTCTTAACAATGTCCTACTACCTACACTAGTGTGTGTCGTGTTTGTGTGTTCATTTCAAATCGATTTTGACGAAAAAATCGGTGAACATACATAAAAATATATAGGTAGGTAATATGAACAGTGGATGAAGTTCCTTACCTAATTAGTAAGTACCTATATGAATGAATCTCCTAAATTAAAAAATTGTTTGCATGTCGAAACTCGTCGAGCAAAGTGCAAGAGTTTGGAGTATTTTGCAAGTCATCGTGATATCTCTTTTCTAGTGGATTGGTCTTCGTAGTTTGCTCAATTTATTTATTTATTTATTTATTTATTTAAACTTAGGTACTACTTTACAGAATTCTTATTCTAAGGCATAGTAACTAGGACACATAAATCAAATATAAAAACAATAACAGAAATAAAAAAATCAAAGAAATAAAAATAAACAATTTTCACAATAACTAATACAGTGTCATTGATGAGAAATTAAGCAAGTGTGAAGAAAAAAGAGGAAAATGGCTTGAAATGGTTTGAAACCAGTGGCAAAATCTAAAAATAATAAAATTTTAACTGAATTTTATAAATTATAATGATGTATAAAATTATACCTACACAAGGCAAAATTTAAAATGTTATTTAGCCGACTTCAATTTTATAAAATAGAACAACCTATAAACATCATAACTTAGAAGATTCTCACCAGATCCTCAAAATTGTATGGGACTACTTTGGGTGTGTGTTCAAAAATCTTCTAGAGTGCAGAACTCAGTCTAGAACTTTTTTTTTACGAAATTGGATTTTTTGCCACTTGTGTATCATTGACAATGAATCTAGCTAGTCTATGTCAGATCTATTAGAAGTTATTTTTACAAAACCACACTCAAAATGCCTACAGCAATTGAAGTACTGTTATGTATGTCAATGTGAATCTTTATAACAACCACAAAAGCTTGTCTGTTTGCTGAATTATACTCTACTTCACCGAGCTATGGTCGGTTTTTGGGTAACAAAAGGTTGTATTGAATGGTCATTCACTATTATGGATGGAATTTTTTCATGTGTAATATTGCCTTACTGACTGTATTGAAATTATTACTTCGTGTTACTAAAATAATATTTAGCAATTTAAGTAACAAACAAGCTTAGTCACGCAGATTTGCTTGCGTGGTACCCAGACAATAAGACTGTTATTCCTATGTAGGTATCTATTATCACATTGTTGTCTTTTTATGAGGGTAGGTGTCATGTAAGCAAAGCCAAGGGTGAGAATTTGAGAAAGCTCTATATATTCCAAATTTCATCCAAATCAGTTCAGTAAATCACTAGCAACAACTGATTTTACGAATACTAATTATAATAGCAAAAATCAATACTTACTTAATTAAGAAATATAAAATAAATGGATGTTTAGTTTACTTCTCTTTTACGCAAAATCTACTGATCATTTCCCTTATGCGTGTTCGACCAGTAAACTTACTTACTTTACTTTACTTACGGTATGTAGATAGGTGATACCCTGGATTAACACCATAGGTTACTTTTTATCCCGATATTCCCGTGGGAACGGGACTTACGCGGGTGAAACCGTGGGGTGCAGCTAGGTTTACATAAATAGTGCATTTGTGACGAAAGAAGCAAGTGGCCAACTATGGTTAACGGAGTTTTTAGGCCGCCTAAAGGCCTCTATCACGGCCTAAGAACTTTAAAAGCCGGGACCGACAATTTATTGTGCCCTCCGAACCACGGAAGTGCTCAGAAAATAATGCCACTTGCGGTCACCCATCCAAGTAGTGACCCTCAGAACGTTGCTTAACTTCGATGATCTATCAAGAAAATCTGCAAGCTTTGCCACGATCTCTTCAATTGAGATATTACAAAACATACAAAATACATCCGTAATTATACATTTGAATTTGAATTACACATTTATACATTCTATAATAATTATTTATTTATTCAAACAAAGTTTTATATCAGAAACAAAAAATACCTACACTACTTAAAAACTAATTTAATAAAAATGAACATTGTATTCTAACCTAGTATTACCTAAAGATAGAATACAGAGTTCAGGTCACCGGCCGCAGGTAGGGTGCCCAAAAGGCTGGCAGCGTTACCTCGTTGAATGGCTAAACTTATCCTTTGTTCGAGGTAAGCACCAGCCCTTTGGTCATTGGTTTCGTCTATGAGCATGTATTCTATCTCTATGTAATACTAGGTTATTCATAATTCATAATTAATTTATTGTTCAACATAGGTTAATACAGTTCTTTGTCAATATAGTAAGTAGAGCCTCTATGTTACCAACTTAGGTCGGTGTACAATAATTTATGTATGTCAGGTAATCATAATAACAGATAAACAATTAAATTATGTGTCATGCAACATTATATACATTAAAAAAATAAAAATATTTACCTGCATAATAAATTAATAAAATTTAACTAAAATATCCAATTAAACATTACAAATTCATTTTTAGAGACAAATGGGAATGATTTTATATTTTTATGTCAACCTAGGTACAAATTACAAAATACAAACCACAGTACACAGTACACACAACCTACAATATTACAAAACTAATTGAATATTTTTATTAGGCTTGCACTTCATGTGGTAAGTGATACTTGTGTTTCGTAATGTATGAGTTAATATCCTCTTTAAACCAGATTTTTGAATACATTGCTTATCGAAAATATTTTTTATGTGACAGTTGGTTTATATAATAGATATGTACGTACAGTCGGTTAAATAGGTATCAACTACTGTTGAGTTATAATTTTGAAAGTCATTGGAATTTGTTTTTATAGTGCCCGTGGTACACGGGGCTAGTATTTGGCCATTTTGTGGCCAACATAAATAAGTGTATCTGTATATACTACTATCCTACTTCCTATCCTACTCCTACTAATATTATAAAAAGTTTGTGAGAATGTATGTATGTTTGTTATTCTTTCACGCAAAAACGGCTGCACCGATTTGGTTGAAATTTCGTATGTAGAGGTGATACCCTGGATTAACACTTAGGCTACTTTTTATCCCGATATTCCCGCGGGAACGGGACTTACGCGGGTGAAAAAGCGGGGCGCAGCTAGTAGCTAATATAGCTAAGATAGAAAGCTAGTGTCAGTAAGGTCGCTATCCCATCTAGCGTTATACGAGCGTTGGCGTCTCGCGTCTCGTAACACTCGTTCGTTCGTTCGTGTGAGCAAAGCAAGTGGTCAACTCTAGTGGCGGAGTTTTAAGGCCGCCTAATGGCCTCCGTCATGGCTTAATGACTTTAAAAGCTTAACGCTCGTAAAACGCCGACAATTGGATCAAACCAAAACATCTCACTTTCTTGGCCGACTGTACCTGTCTAAAATACATTTTTGAATGTGACAGCTGGATTATGTAATAGATATGTAGGTACAAAGCTTTATTATCTGATTAACAATGCTTTTAGTACATACCAATAGTATTTTTATTCAGATAAAATTGAGCTTGTCATCTAGTGGCCAATTCTGGTGAGTTTTAGGCCGCCTAAAGGCCTCCGTCATGGCTTAACGACTCAAAAACCTGAATCTGAAATCTTCTCTCTAAAACAAAATGTTTTTGCGATTGTCGATTTGTAATACCTAAAATATGAGCAAACCAAGATTTTGTGTCTTGTGCGTTTATGTCTTTTATAGGCAGACTCCTTAAGAATTATCCTCAGTTTTCTAACTTTGAAATTTGAGAAAAAAATGGATAAAACGTCCGATCCAAACTTTTGAGAGTCGGTCAAGAATAGTCGTTAATTTGATATAATTATTATTTAGGTAATACTAGGTTAGAATACAGTGTTCGTTTTATTAAATTAGTTTTTAAATAGTGTAGGTATTTTTTGTTTCTGTCTGTTTTTTTAATTGTTTTTTAATTTGTTCCTTATTTCAATAAAACCAAAAGTAAATTATTATAACTATTAAAGCAAATTAATTTATTATACATTCAATCCATACTATATTATAGCAAAAACAAAATTGCACCGATACTTTGCAAGAAAATATAAAATTACAATTTTATGTTCATCCAAACATGAACAAAAATAAAAATTTACGTGTTAATTATGCCCAAGGTTATTTTTAAGATCCGTAAAGTAACTATTACCGTTTTCACTTAAAATAAATTAGGTACTCAATAAACATGAATTGTTTCCTTTAAAGGAGTCATGATTATTAATTTTCATTTATCGGGACTTATGCGTTGTTAATGGTTAAAATTGCCGTAAAACTAAGAGTGATGGCCGAGTAGGTTAGTCCCTCGACTTTCGATCTGAAGGTCGTTGGTTCGGATCCGTGCATCTAAGTATAGAATTTGACGCTTACGCTTTATCACGAGTTTTTCTAGGGTATGAAAACTTCATGAGCAAACCACACTTTATAGTAGTATAGATCCAATTGGTTCTATTTAGAACTTTTTTTCCCAATAAATATATTTTAAAAGACTACGTCACAAATTAGATCTATTGCATCTACTTAAGAAAAAGAAAAATATATATTAAAAATATAATATTGGTTCCATTAACAATCTTTTTTTTAAAGAAAGTTTTCGCTTGGGGGATCTTTCATACTTATTCTATTACATATTCTGTGATTAAATTATGAATTATAAGAACATAATTAACCGAAAACAAAAATCTTAACATAATTCAATGTTTCCGTAAGCATCCAGCGTGAAGGCTTTTCTTGTCTCAAAACTACATTCAAATTTATACCTTACATCATTGTTTCAAGTTGCAGAATCTCTTGATAATTTATGTCTAGTTGATGTTGTATAATAGGGTTCTAGTGGTAATAAGGTTGAGATTGCGATGACGTTAGGAGGAAGTCACGTATCTTGTATCAGATGCTTCGTGTAGGGAAAGTGACCTGAGATCAAGAGTTCATTTCAAGTGCAGTGTACATAGTGTTGGATAGTTAGTGGTTTCAAAACTATCGTGCGTTGTACTAGACATTATATTAATACAACGGAACTCACGTGAAAATATTGTCGATTTAGATACCGACAATGTTTCGATTCTTCCGGAGAATCTTCATCTGGGTATGAGTATGGTCACTCCTCGCGGGCGCGCTACTCTAAACATTGTCTATATATCTATATCTATATCTATCTATATCTATACTAATAAAGTTAGAAAGAGTTAAAAAGAGGTAAAATTTGTTTGTTTGTTTGTTTGTTTGACGGAGGTAATCTCCGAAACTACTGGACCGATTTCAAAAATTCTTTCACGGGTGTGTAAAATGGACTGTCCGGGAGGTTATAGGCTATATTTTATACCGGTAATTTTATTAGTGCTGTAAAAATCCGGAACGCGATGCTAGTATATAAAACTAATGATAAAATAGCAGACGCGATGGAATGTCTCATTGGCATTGGGTGCAATACCGTAATGCCACTAGGGTACGGTCTGAAAACCAGCGCCTCCTCCTTTGGAGTGGCAATTTGCTGAGACCGGACCCTTTTGGTACAGTGTTTGTCTGCTTTTGTGTTACCTACTACCTACTATTTTATAATTGTTTTGCTTATTGTATTGTTTTTTCTTTTCTGTGTTAGGTATATATTTAGTTCTGTTCTGTACCTACTTGTACCAAATAAACGTTTTATCTATCTATCTATCTATCTATCTATCTATCTATCTATCTATCTATCTATCAATACCAGATGAAGATGTGATGCAATTAAAAAAAACATACTGTAAGGTCGGTTTCCTAATTCCTCAAAACCATAAATCTTCAAGTAACGCCTATGAGTTTCTCTAACTGACCTTTAATTGCGCACTAAATAACGTATGGTTACGTTTTAATATAACGTCTCATTATCTATTATACAATGTTATGTAACACGCCTCGGGCTTTTGACCGTATTTTTTTGTTGTAGAAATTAAACGTGTTTGGTTTAAGGTACGCAGTCCACTCAGATGGTCAGACCAAATCCGCTCCACACTGAACACCAAGCTCCATGATGCGCTCCACGATGCCAAAGACAGGAACAAATGGCGCAGCATTGTCAAAAGCAAAACAACTCCAGATTCAGGGGATCACGACCCTCAGTAATGAGGATATCGATGCGAGGAGGAGGAGGTTTAAGGTATTCAGTTTTTCTACAGTCGTCAAAGATATTTAAAAAAGAAGTAGGTTTACTGGCGCCTAAAAGCCACCAGAAAACTAGGCTAATTAACGCAGTTTATGTCCATTCTTGACGACTTTCAAAACGTGAGGCGGAGATTGCACTCTAGCTTTTGTTTTCTGAAATCCATCGCATTATCCAAAAACACCACATCGTGTCGTGCCAAGTCAAGAATAAATAGAAGTATTTGGGGAAAAAAACGGCTATTTGTTGTGGCGAACCCACAACTTAACGTGCCCTCCGAAGCACGGAAGCGCTCGGATAATAATGCCACTTGCGGTCACTCATCCAATTTGTTACCGCTCAGAACGTTGCCTAACTTCGACGATCTATCAAGACCATCTTAGCTTCGCCACGAGCGCTTTGGTTAAAGGGATCATAATCTTATAGAAATGAAAGAACCTGCAGAACCCTCAACAGTCCCACTTACCCTCACTACTACCGTGTTAAGCAACATGTAAGATCATTGTTTAAACGCACTAGCCACTCCATGTTACACCTCTTTAACCGACTTTGCACAAAAGGAGTGATGAATTAGAGCGAGACAGTTTCCTTATTAAAATATTGACGTGAGGAGTTAATGTTAGCCCGTGGACAAGTGACAAACGCTTCCTATCGATTATCTTTCTATCCTAAAACGATAGTTTCAAAAGCAGAAGATGTGGGACTTACTGCAGCGCATAGATCTACTAAACTGAGTCCAGTGATATTATCTAATGTCAAATCGCACATCGGCATTTTCCTGAGAGCAAGAATAGATAAGATTAGTTATGTGTGACCGGACCAAAGTTTGCATGCATGCGATGTAAGTATAGTCGACAAAGAAATTGGTTTACCACTTTTGATGACATGTCCCAGTAACATAATTATTCGCTAAGGATTACTGAATGACAGATTCTGACGTAGCAGGTCAATCTGTCAAGCGAAAATAGCCCTTAATGTTTTGAACGTGCAGATGATATTCAGCCTTAGAGTGGTAAACCAATTTCTTTGTCGACTATACCTACGTTACGGTATCTTCCTCATCGCTATTTCTCTGATATGACATTGATCGCTTAAGTTTTTTCCTAGATATTGTTGGGTATTTGTAGGTATTAGCATAAAACGTTTTGTTGTACTACCGCCAGTTACCAATAAAGCAGTCAGATTCGATCCGCAGCTGTGTTTCCTTTAAATATCTCACTGGCGACGATTTAATATAGTTAACAACATCCCGTTAGACTTTGAGGTAGATACGGGGAGTAAAATTTCGGCTATTAGCGAACTTGATTATCATAAATATTTTAAAAACTGTCAGCTGATTGAGTGTAATCTGAGATTTAAGGGGTATACGGGGGGTAAAATCTTGCCCATCGGTTTTATTAACACGACTGTTTGTTACACGGGACCCAAGGCAAAGCGAGAGGCGTGCGACCTGCCACTCTTTGTAATTCCAGCTGGCGGGCCGCCTCTTCTCGGTCGGTCATGGTTGCGTCATTTAAAATTAAAAAATATCGAGATTCAAATGAACAATATTAATTATGAAAAATCGTGTGATAAAAGCGATATTTTGGTTTCTAAATTACAACTAGAGTATCCTGATGTGTTTGCAGAGGGCTTGGGAACATGTAAGAAAATGTTCTCTTTAAAGTTAATAGACAAAGAACCTGTTTTTCACAAAGCGCGTAATTTACCGTTGGCATTAAGGGGGCCCGTAGAACATGAATTAAACCGCTTAGTTAAGGAAGGTACTATAGTCAAAGTTGAACACTCCGAATACGGAACCCCAATTGTCCCAGTGGTAAAAAAATGTGGGAACATCAGAATCTGTGGCGATTACAAAGTAACGATAAACCCTAAAATTAGACGAGAACCTTATCCGTTGCCGCGAATTGAGGAACTGTACGCTACATTGAGGGGGGCTCAAATATTTACAAAAATTGATTTGGCTCATGCTTACGAACAGATTCTTTTGTCACCCGAGTCTAGGCCGTGCACTACGATTAGCACGCATATAGGTACGTATGAGTATGTACGTACTCCATACGGTATTTGTAGTATTCCGGAAAAGTTTCAAAAGTTAATGGAGGAGGTTCTAAGAGATGTTCCCATGACTGCCGTATATTTTGATGATGTTTGTATTGGGGGTGTTTCTAAAGAAGATAATATTAAAAATGTTCGTGAAGTTTTGAAACGTTTGCAGGCTGTCGGTCTGAGGGTGAAGTTACAAAAATGTGAATTTTTTCAACTTGATGTGTGCTACGTAGGCCATATAATAGATAAGGATGGTTTACATCCAGACAAAAGAAAAGTTAAAGCAATATTAAACGCTCCACGGCCCACCGATGTACATCAGTTGAAAGCCTTCCTAGGTCTTGTTAATTACTATGGGAAATTCGTACCTATGTTAAGTACACTTTTAAGTCCGCTTTATAATTTAACAAAAGGTAAAGTACAGTGGAAATGGAACACTGAATGTGAGCAGGCATTTAGTGGTATAAAAAAAATGATGTGCAGTGAACAATGCTTGGTTCACTACGATCCAACGCTGCCGCTGGTCCTCAGCGTGGACAGCAGCGCGTACGGTTTGGGTGCCGTGCTGGCACATAGGTATCCTGACGGCTCAGAAAGACCTATTTGTTATGCGTCACGGACGCTGAACGACGCGGAAAAAGCTTATAGTCAATTAGACAAAGAAGCTTTGGCTATATTTTTCGGAGTAGTTAAAAATCATCAATACGTATATGGGCGGCGGTTCATAATACGCACTGATCATAAGCCATTGTCCTTCATATTCGGAGATAAGGTAGGTATTCCGCAGACAGCTGCCAGCCGCTTACAGCGGTACGCGGCGCGACTCGCAGCCTATGATTTCTCAGTGGAGTGGGTGAGCTCGGCGCACAACGCAGCAGCTGATTGCTTATCGCGGTTACCGGTTGTAACTCGCGCGACCGGCAGTAGCTTACCGACCTCCGACGAATCGGTGTCTTATTTGATGTTTTTAGAAAACGAATTTCCTATCAGTCATAGAGATATAGCTGATGCGACAAAGCTGGACCCAATATTGCGCGTTATTTATAAAAATATATTGTTTGGCTGGCCGGAAAATACAAATGTAGATCAGGAAAAGCCTTACTTTAATAGAAAAGAAAATCTTTTGGTTGAACAGGGCTGTATAGTGTTTAACTATCGAATAGTTATACCGCCTAAGTACAGAGATTACATATTGCGTGAACTACACGAAGGTCATTTGGGAATCGTAAAAATGAAAAACCTCGCACGAAACTACGTGTACTGGCCGGGGCTCGACGCGGACATCGAGGCGCTGTGCCGCGCGTGCGGCGCCTGCCTGCAGCAGCGCGACGCGCCGCCGCACGCGCCGCTCACGCCCTGGGAGTTCCCGTCGCGCCCCTGGCAGCGCCTCCATGCTGACTTTGCAGAGTACAGAGGCAAGCATTATCTAGTAGTTGTCGATGCGCATAGCAAGTGGATAGAAGTTTTTCAAATGACGAGTACCGCAGCTAGATTTGTTATAGATAAGTTTAGAGAGATGTTTGCGCGATTCGGTTTACCGTTGCAGATGGTGACGGACAACGGTCCACCTTTCTCATCCCACGAAATGAAAGAGTATTTCGTGAAGAATAATATAGTCTACACTCCGACCAGTCCGTACAGGCCGAAAGGCAACGGGGCGGCGGAGAACGCCGTTCGTACAGTTAAGAACTGTATTAAAAAAGCGTATTCGGAGGGAACTGACGTACTCCAAGCTATTAGTAAAATGTTGTTCCAATACAGAAATTGCGAGCAGGCTACCACCAACGTAGCTCCGGCTGTGGCGCTGCTCGGGCACCGCCTGCGCGGACGCCTCGACGCGCTGCGCCCCGCCGCGCCCGGCGCCGCCGCGACCGAGCGCGTGCGGGCGCGCCACGCCGACCAGGTGACCCGTGCAGGAGGCACGTCTAGGGAGGTACATTTAGGCGATGCTGTTTTTGTGCGGGACTATTCTAAAAATAAAGATAAATGGGTGGAAGGGCATGTCATGGAACGGTTAGGGCCTTCTTCATTCTCAGTTAATGTTCCGTCAGCTAAGAATACGATAAAGAGACATGTAGATCAAATAATTATACCTAAAAATAGAAAAAGATTTTCACTAGCGTGCACTGTGAATGATAATTGTAACGTAGAAAAATCGTCTAATGTAAATACTGATGTAAGTGATGAGTTGCCAGTTGCGACCAGCAGCAAGCCCGGTGTCGCGGTCTCGCCGCGCGCCTCCGACGGCGCCGCCTCTCGCGATGATACATGTACTCAGCAGGTCGAAGCTGATAACTTCGAGTTGGCCTGCTCATCTCCTATTATTGCGAAACACACATATAACTTGCGTCCTCGTCTCAACAGGCAACCCTACTTCAAATAAGTGTGATTTGAGTACCTATTGTTAATAAGTATTATAGTTAAGTAATGTTTAGTTAGTTCTATATTTAGGTAAGGAGGTGTTGGGTATTTGTAGGTATTAGCATAAAACGTTTTGTTGTACTACCGCCAGTTACCAATAAAGCAGTCAGATTCGATCCGCAGCTGTGTTTCCTTTAAATATCTCACTGATATAAACTAGATTGTCAATTCCTAGATATTTTATGTAATTGTAATTGTATTGTGATATGGGTCATTTTGCCTGAAATAAAGTCATTTTATTTTATTTATTTTATTTTATTTATTGTTTCTATTCTAAAGTTGGTATCGGTAATTTACCGTGCCCTCACACAAAAGCGCTTATGTTGTTAATACCACTGAAACTGTAAGCCGTCAAAGCGTAACTTTAATCATAGGTATCTATTCAATTTCAATTGTATTGAATCTATCGAGCGAGAACGACTTAGGGGCTGTCTCCATGAGCGAGAGAATCGCGACGAGTCCGAGACCGTATTATGAGTTCGTCACGGCGATAATTAACGCCGTATAGAGACGGCTCCATAGAGAGTGTATAGAAATACGTGGTACGACGATAATATCGGCGCGATTATCTCGCTCGTCGAGTCTGCCCCTTAGCAAGCTTATAAAGCAGCATACGCGAATGAATAGCGATAATTGGAACCAGAAGCCCTAGTGGGATTCCACGCAAATGAAGTTTCGTGACTATTTAGTTCATCAGCCGCTCGATTGTCGACTACTTTCAAAATATGACGCGGTAAGATTGCACGTAATCTAGCTTTTGTTTTCTGAAATACATCGCATTATTCAAAATAACCACGCCGTGTCGTGCCACGTCAAGACATGGCTATTTGGAGAATAAGACGGCGGTTCAGCTTAAGTTCATGTAAAGTTTCCTATTCAGCTTATTTGTAGATAACTCATCAACCATCGAGATAAGCTGAACTTTTGACGACCTCTGTGGCGCAATGGGCTAAAGCCAGCCTGAGACAAAGAGGTTATGGGCTCGATTCCCGCTTCGGAACAAATGTTTGCATGATCTACAAATATTTGGTTCGGGTCTGGGTATTGTATAATATGTAGGTATGTTTTACAAAAGTAAATAAATAGAGGAGTATTATAATAACTCAATATTATAATACTCCTCTTTCTTCAGAGGTTAAAATCTGTTTCAAGCAAAAAAAAACAACAAGGTACCTAATTAACAGTAATCCGATCTTTCTTTTACCAAAGTCAAACTTCCATAAAACCCGAAACTTTAACCGCGAAATCAATCGCGCAAAACCGCGAGGACCGTATAAACAAACGTTACGCAACTCGTAGTACCGAAACAAATGTAGGTATCATGCAGTATTCATACTGGTGATGGCGTTAGATGCACTTTCACTGGACATTGTAAAGTTCATAGTAGCGCAATAACAATGATAACAAGCTAAGCTCCGGCTCGGGTTCAGGACATACATTCGCTTGAGCTCGCCGAAAAAACACAATTTTTCTTTCCATAATCAGAACCCTAAAAACACATAACAATAAATGCAAGGTAAACTTACTAAAAAAAAGACGTGTGGTACTCGGGGACTGTCGCGGTAAAGCTATTGCATAGCAAAGGCAAGCATCTAGGTGGCAATCAGTGCCACCTAGAGGCGAGTTGCTGAACTAAAGAGACAAGCGTGATATATTTCAAAAAAGTCAATAAAAGTTCTGCTATTCATCGATAGATGGCAAAACTAAAAAGTATCACCGCTGTGCCGGTCGGAGTGGGGGGTGTTAGGTTAATTTCGTTACGGAATTTCTGGATTCGGTCTCCACGCTCAAGGCCCGCGCTAGAAGGTATGCAATAGCTTAATAAATATCCTTGGACATTCCACACAGGGTCATCTAGTCCCAAGCTAAGCAACTTAATGCTTGTGTTATAATGACTGATAAAATACTTAGATACATTTATTTTGACTACAATTTTCGTTACTAAACTTCACTTACAACTTGTAGTACTGATTTCATTTACAGTGTCCGACTAGTCATTCACCTTTGAGTTCATGTTACGTAGATCACATACCGATACACAGTAAATCTATTTTAAGCAATTGTTTACTAACTAAGTAAAGATTAATTTAAAAAAAGATGGATGGACTGTGTGTGCAGATATGTGTGTGAAAGCCTGAAAGAAGTGAGTACTGAGATGACGAGCGATAGAGGAAAATGGAGAAAGGAAACGTGTTGTGCCTACTCCACTTAGTGGGATGGGGCAGGAGATAATGATGATGATGATGTTTACTAATTAAGTAAAAAAGGGAACAAGTGGGTTTTTTTTAAAGTTCTTCTTCAATTTTAGTAAGAGCACTTTTACACATTTTGCAAAATTTACGTGTTTATCGTTTACTAGTAGCACGTCCCGGCTTCGCACGGGTGTACTAATGGAGCTACCGGGATAAAATATAGCCTATAACCTCCCGGATATATGGACATATACGTTAACCATCATCCACAGCCCGACTTTACCCACTGCTGGGCATATGCCTCCCACAGTTTGTGCCATCCCACTACAACTACTATCCTGCGCCAGTCGCATCCATTGTCGCCCCGCGTCATGAACTATGTATACGTTAAACTTTAAAAAATTAAGAAAATGGCTTTTGCACGAGAATAAAATAATAAAGTAATTTTATGACAAATATGGTAAAATAAGCTTTTGACGTAAGTATAATATGATAAACAAAGGATTTGACGAATTGCAAAATGGACAAATTAAGTTTTATGACTTGTTATTATGGTCAAACAAGTAGTAAATAAATGTTTGTCAACAACAGTAGCTTTTTATAATTTTTGAATTTTGTCACTTGTTTTAATAATATATCGGTAAATGACGAGCACCGTATTTTCAAAAACAATCTCCCTAAGCATTGGATAAACTGCGTGTAAGTACGCATTTGTATGCCGCGCTAAGAGTCCTACGCAACGTACACTTCAGAACTATGTGTATTGCGTGTCTGTTTGCTCTTCAGCCTTGAGCTGATGAAGAAAAACATTAATACATGCCCTACATCTGCAAGTTTATAAATAATTTACTGCTATTATATTAGCGTTGTACCATACTTAGCCAGGATTGCGCAGGCACTTGTCAAATACTTGTTTGACCATAACAAGTCATAAAACTTAATTTTTCAATTTTGCAATTCGTCAAATCCTTTGTTTATCATATTTAATTTACCATTTTTGTGATTCGTCAATTCAGTTATTCGTCAAAATGTATAGGTACACGTCAATTATGGCAATTTCCCTAGTCATGGTGAGATCGAAGACAAAAGTGCTTCATCTATACTTACTAATATTATAAAGAGGTAAAATTTGTTTGTTTGTTTGTTTGACGGAGGTAATCTCCGAAACTACTGGACCGATTTCAAAAATTCTTTCACGGGTGTGTAGAATGGACTGTCCGGGAGGTTATATTTTATCCCGGTAGTTTCATTAGTACACCCGTGCGAAGCCGGGACGTGCAACTAGTCTTTTATAAAACCTCTTATTTGAGCAAAATAGAATGCAACCTATTTCTATTATACATGTTTTAATTACTTACAATCTATTTTAATTACCTACCTATTTCAATAATGACCACCTACTTGTTTTTGTGTCGATTCTTTTATACTTTCGTTATTTTTATTATGTGTAACGTGTAGGTACCTACTAGGTTAAATAAATATATTTTCTTTCTTCTCTAGCTTTTAAACGTAGTTAGGTATAAACAGATATAAACAGATATAAAGTAAGTCGGTCATTGGCCGTAAGCTTAGTCTAAATTTAGATTTATTATTTTATTTTATTTATTTAAGGGCTTTGGATTTTGTTGAATAAATAAAATATAATAAAAAATAGTTCCCGTTCCGTACGCGTAATAAGCATTTAGTTGCTCAGCTTAGAACTAGATGACGCTGTGTGAAGTCCAAGGATATTTAATTTCTTTTATTTATTATTTTAGTCATTAAAAAGGTTATTTTTGGTAGTATCATGAGACAGCTTATTTATGAAAAAGAATCATGTTTTACCAACATTATGTTAATTGGTTGATAAATATTGATGTTTTATTTGCAAAATCCCACCAGAAAGTTGCCTAATACTGATCATTGTTTGCTAGAAGCTTTTAGATAAACATCATCGCTATTGGTACTACTGCAATGACTTGCCAAAATGTATTTGCGAAAAATAGCTTTAAATAATATACAGAGAGCCAGAAACTAAACTAATACTAGTAGTTCTCCTCGAAGGAGATCTCGCTCGCCGCCGGTGTGTATTATTTTTTATCTGTGTTTGAAAGAATTTTCTTCCGAGGTCTACTAAAAAAAATGAGGATTAAAAGAAGAGTTTGTAACTTTACTGGTAGGTAATTTAAACCTAAAATGGTTTTATTAGGTTTGATTGTTTTCAACTATGATCCTTGAACTTCTCAGCTGATATTTTGTAACAATAAGTACCTAAATCTAAATAATTGATTTTCTGTAACTGAATGTTTACCATTTGACAACACATTGAAGATAATATTTCGAAATAAGTTTGTTTTTGCTAAAATCTAAAGGTCTTTAGCAGTTATTTGGCTAGTAAAACACAAGTTTAGTTATTTAGCAATGAAAACTACAATACAAAACAACTGTTGATTATAGGTATTAAAAACTGGGATCTAAGGATATTAAGCTATTGCATAGCTTCTATCGCGGGTCTTGACCGTGGAGACCGAATCCAGAAATTCCGTAACGAAAAAACCTAACGCTTGTCACTATAGTTCAGCAACTCGCCTCTAGGTGGCATGCAATAGCTTTACCGCGGCAGTCCCCGAGTGATCCTCTTTTTTAATTATTTGCTCGCTTCCATCTCGATGTGAACTGATGCTTAGGGTTCCGCATGAAACAAGGAATCCTTATTTCAAGTTAGTTAAGATATATTTTCTCGCCATTTCCATTATATGCTTCAAAACCTGTTCTGTTTCAATAACAGGTATTGCGTATGTGTTATCCCATAGAGGAAACATGGCTTCAATAAAAGACCATTAGCGGTCACTAGCCTATCTACTTTAATGATCGTTGCATGATTTTAATAGCTTGCCTCAGACTTCAGAGTTAGTAGTAATCGGCGTTGGGCTTGCAGACTGTCACGTATGGAACTAAATTGTGTGTGGATGAAACAGCATAGTATATAGCAATTAAAGTACTTACGTAGTACCAATTAAAATAAGTTCTATTTATTTATAAAATACTAGTAGTGTAACGTCCCGGCTTCGCACGGGTGTACTAATGGACCTACCGGTATAAAATAGCCTATAACCTCCCGGACAGTCCATTCTACCCACCCGTGAAAGAATTTTTGAAATCGGTCCAGTAGTTTCGGAGATTACCTCCGTCAAACAAACAAACAAATTTTGCCTCTTTATAATATTATAGTATAGATGTGTGTCAGTGAGATCAAAATTGAACTACAAGTAATTTCCAAAAAAACACTGAAAACTTGAATTATCATGTTCAACTTGAAATCGCAAGTTTTAATTAAAAATCTACAAAAGAAATAAAACTGAAAAAAAAAAAAAAAACACGACTCTATCCCAGGGTAGAAATTTATTTTCAGATCTTTTATGTAACTTTAGATCCTTAAAAGATGTCTAATGGGGTAGTCAGAGGTGTGTCCAAATACATAAGGTACATGCCCACATTTTGCAGAAGTATATAAACCTGTTCTAAAGAAAATACAGTCGATATAATGCCTCGTTTCGTATCATCTTGTTGCAAACGAGCAAATTTGGTAAACTACAAACAACGTATTACAAAACTTCTAAACTCAACTGAACGTGACGCATAATTGAAACTCAAGCTGCTTGTGAACTTGGCCTAAATAAAAACTTGGGCCTTTAATATACTAGACTAGCTGCGCCCCGCGGTTTCACCTGCGTAAGTCTCGTTCCCAAAGACAAATGGAAGGCTTTGGAGGAGGCCTTCACCTGCGAAAAGGGTTCTCAAAACTAACTAAATATTTTATAATTTGAAACATGTATACGTAATAGGAGAAATAAAAGGCTTTTTATTTTATTTTATTTATTTATAAGTCTCGTTCCCGCGGGGATATCGGGATAATAAACCTATGTGTTAATCCAGGGTATCACCAGTATCACCTAACTACATACCAAATTTCAACCAAATCGGTCCACTATAAAACGGAACAGTAAAACGTAGACAGGTGTGAACCGGGCGTAAGGCATTAGGATATTTAGTGATTTTCTTGATTGATGCCTGAATTGATGCCTGAATCTTAAAATATACGTAAAAGTATATATTTTTATAAAAGAGGCACCTTAGAGAGCGATAAGCTTATGGAGATAATCGAGTTTAAAAAAAATAGAGGCCACGCTTTTTACTGAAAAACGTATTATCCAATTAAATCGTATTAATCCTCATATAGATTGCTGGATTTGTGATTGGGTGGGTGTACTCAGGCTTGTAATTTAGGGGGAGAATTACGGATTTTAAAGTAAAAACTACAAAATTGCACTTACGGGACTTTTTGAAGAACTCGATGTTAAATGAAATAAAGAAAAAAAGAAAAATAATGTTTTTTTTCGTAGGACCTCAAGGATCACTCAAAAACGTACAGTCTTATAAGCTAGGTGACTCTATTGCCTGTTCCAAAACAGCTCCCTGCACCAGGGAAAGAATCAGGCAAGAACCTGGTGGCCTAGCTTTTTTTAAAGCGATTTTGAAATTGAAATCTAATAATAGATTCACACATAGTAGGTATGTGTTTTTAAAAATTTAACTTATTTCGTCGCCTACACCTACTGAAACGCTAATCAAAGTAAGTAGTGTTTATCTATGACATCAACATCATCTGTGATGGCTGTTTTTTGACGACATTTCTAGACGATAAAGACTTTCTTACGCTGAACTCTCCCTAGTTAGAGTCAAAATGAGAGATGAGCACAAAATATTCTATGGCATTAATTTATCTGATCCTCACCAATTTAAACTAAAGACAAATTAAATCCGAACTAAATATAAATATAAATTACAAATCTAAACTAATACATATTTAGGTACATAACTGTACAAAATACAAATTGAACCAGTTGAGCCATCTAAGGACCGTTGCAAACGGTCTATTGGTAGCTCAACTGATCCAAACCACGTGACGGAAGCGTACCCAAGAACTAAATGGTAATTTTTATTATGGTTATAATAAAATTATAATTATTTCATTATTTCAGCCCCTGTCTCCTCAGTCCGTCCCTGCGTATTTAGCCCCTTTCAACGCTAAGCTGTCAATTTATAGATTGCATGGTTTTGACCGCGAGCTCAGTTTCAATTCCATTATGATATTTATCAATCCTACTAATATTATAAATGTGAAAGTTTGTCAGAATGTTTGTTATTTTTTCACGCAAAAACGACTGGACCGATTTAGTTGAAATTTTGTATGTAGATAGGTGATACCTTGGATTAACACATAGGCTACTTTTTATCCCGATATTCCCGCGGGAACGGGACTTACGCGGGTGAAACCGCGGGGCGCAGCTAGTTCTTTTATATTTTAATCCTGGCGTTCGAATAATCTTGTTAATGAATTGTTTATTGAATTTAGCGGAGAGATGATTTGTGAAATAACTAGTTGAAAGTTACTTGAAAAGTCAAAGTCGGATTGTTTTTGAATAAAACAAAAATTACTTTTCCCGTTGTTGTCCGTTGTACACCTACCAAATATCCTATTATATATAATCCTTTTTTAAATTCAAAAAAGAATTTATAAAGGTAAAATTTTGTGCGTTATACGTGTGTACTATGCGTCATACGTGTATCCTTGACAAATAGGCTGCTTTTGGTTTCGGTATCCCAACGGAAACGGGAACTATTCACCGCGGGTAACATCGCGGGCCGCAGCTATCAAACAATTTAAAATAATAAATAATAAATAAATATCCTTGGACATTCCACACAGCATCATCTAGTCCCAAGCTAAGCAACTTAATGCTTGTGTTATGGTAACCAGATGACTGATATAATACTTAGATACATTTTTTTTTGTAAATACATACATATTATAGATAATAAACACCCAGACACGGAATAAATATCTGCAGAACATACAAACATTTGTCCCGTAGCGGGGATCGAACCCGCAACAGCCGGGCGTTCACCCAACTGCGCCACAGAGGTCGTCAAACTTTTAACTTTATCAAAACAGTGTTTTGATAAAGATAACTGTGATGTAAGGTTTCTTTCACTGCAGTGTATGTTACCAAGACGTTACCACACGGTACAAAGATTCAGTCCAAAGGTTTGAATTGGCACAATCTAACCTTTGAGTTTAGTTCATGAATACGTCAATTAACTCCCAATTAACTCGTAATTGGACTGTGATTTAATTCTCAAAGAGAAAGTTGATGGGGTAATCTATAATGAAGAAAAACTAATAGGTTTTAATGCAATGTAAATTATTTAAAATTCAAGCGAAGTTTCTTTCGAAACCTAATTAGTTATAGGTTTTTACCTACACAACTTTTACGTGATCATATCCATGTTTGTTTCTTTAAATTAAACAAGAAAATACCTCAAAATTGTTTCAAATTATTAAGAATGTAGGTTTGGAATGTGTAATTGATTGTACCTTTACTTAGATGGTCACAAATTGTTGTTATAAGTGATAATTTTCACAAAATCCTATTGTAGGTAGGTACCTAGCTACGCTACGCAAACGATCTATCAGGTGTTTAATTATAAGTATTTTAGTTTTTTTAAGTTCTCATTTGAGGTGAATTGTAAATTCTTATGAGGATAAAGTTTCTTAAACCGTAAATTTTGAGGCAGTTGAAGGAATGATAATAATGATAAGGGCTAGTCAGCAGACGTATTGACCATTGTCTTTTCTGGAAATGGCCGACCAAGCTGAGAGGATGGTTGTGGTACTAAGAAGATCATTATTGGACCTAAACTGAATCGCTTTTAACGGTCACAGTAAGCCTCACAGTGGGCATACACAGTCATAGTAGGCTTAGGTACTATGACAGTTAAAAGCAATTCAGTTTGGGTCCCATAATAATCTTCTTTCGACGTAAGCTAACGCGCTGACGTAGGTAAAGTTACGACAATTAGAACAATAAGCTTAACCTTTTATAAGTCGGTTAAAAAAAAGATTATTTAGATTATGTAAGTAAGTAAATCTGTTGATAGATTTAGATTTAGATTTATATTTATTGACCATAACTATAACAATGGAGGTTATACATGGCAAGTCATTTATTTTACAATTTGTGACAATATATATTAAACAAGATATTACAAAACAATCGATATTAGTTAGAGATTAGACATTAGTTATAATACAACAAGATATCCCAGTATAGGTAGGTAGGTATGTCAATTGTGCGAAAAATAGTTCATATGTCATAAGGATAAGGTATAGATAGATTGCTTTCCAGAAATTCGGCAATACAATAGAATGCATGGCTTTCAAAAAATCGTTTAATAATAAGTTTAAAAATATTATAATTGTCAATGTTTGATATGGAAAAGGAACCCGTTGTACCGTGTGGAAAGGGTTAAGCTCGCCGTTGTACATTGCCTCTAAGTATAAGTTTGTTACTGTATTTTATCTGTTTACGTGTACAATAAAGAATTTAAGAATTTAAGAATTTAAGAACCCACGATTACAATGATGGCTGAGTGGAAAGTGTTTCAATTTGGTATCCAGACCAAATTACTTAATAACTTGCTTTAGTGCTACTTCTTTTGTTTTATTTTCGTTGTTTTTATTATGTGTTACGTGTTTTAAAGGTACAATTAAATTGATTAGAGGTACAATTAGGTACAATTTTGGTACATTTGTTTCATATAAACCATATTCCATTTCGCGTCCATAAGACCGCCATTCCGACCCACACAAATAAATGTATTTTCTTTTTTTCTTTCTTAAATTGAAACACATTCCACTAAGCCATAACGGCTACTATCTAATGAGTAAAACAAAACAAACTCATGTTCCGCTGATCGTAAAAATCTATTTGTTAATGCATTAACACGTCCGCTTGCTTATCCAAATTAGAATGTAAATTAAAAGCCAAACAAATATTTGTTCAACCGGACAATATTAGTTAAACAAACAGATGTAGTTGCACTACTGTTTAAAGTCTGCACTGTGGCTCGCACGTTGTTTGAATAAAATCAATATTGTAATTTGTGGTTTGAACATATCACAGAAGAAATGGTGTGAACAATATCTATTTTTTTAAATTGTTTCTACAATACCTATAAATTGATTAGTAAATGCCACGGTAAGTATACTTAGGCTCGTATTCAGAGACTTCACTCAAACTTGAGTCTACGTTTAAGCATTGATTTTTGACAGTTCTCTATGAAAACTGAGTTATGAATCACCGCTTGAGACACGATTTACGCTTGAGCATAGTCTCTGAATACGGGCCTTAGAATGGTTTGTCATGAGGTAATTAACCGGTTTGTATAAAAAAAACTTACAACTTGTTTTGATTCTACTAACGAAAAGGAAATGAGTAGAATGACCCAAGCGTTACTAAATTTTGTTACGTACATGATTGTTGCAAATCAGATACTACATGTGCGTACGGCACCTTACTTACTGTAAATTCACTTTCTTTTGATCTCTGTAACACAATACTTACGTGACAAGATTAAGTAGTTTACAAGTGGCAAAATTATTATATTCATAAATATTTGTGGATTTAACATGGGTTTTTTTTTTTTTTGCTAACCTATGTTGTCCCACTGCTGGGCAAAGGTCTCCCCAATTTTCTCCAACCATCTCTGTCCTTTGAGACTTCGTACCAGTCTCTCTCAAAAGAGTCGAGATCGTCTCTCAAGCGCTTCCTCGGCCGACCGCGACCACGCGTCCTCTCAGGTTGCCAGGTGGTGACGGCATTCGCCCAGTTATCGGGGTGCATGAACATGGGTTTAAAGAATGTTTTTTCTTGTCACTCCCATGGCAACGAAAAGAGATAGCGACAGATTTAATATCTGTTTTAGCTGATATAGGTTTACTAAATCCAGTATGCATAGGGGTAATTTCGTAACAGTAATCCGCAAAACAACTGTGAAATATAAAGGTAGATAATTATATAACTCACTAGCTGTGGCTCGCGGTTTCACGCCCGCGTAAGTCCCGTTCCCGCGGGAATATCGGGATAAAGAGTAGCCTATGTCACTCTCCATCCCTTTAACAATTAAAAAAATCACGTCAATTCATCGCTCCGTTTGGCCGTGAAAGACAGTCGAAAATAATTGGATTGGCTAGATTTGACAATTGACAATTGATTTGACAATCTAGCCAATCACGAGAAATACAATCATTTTCGACGACCCATAACGTGCGTTTATTTTTCTTCCTTCAAAAAATTAAGTATAGACAGTACAGATTAGTTTAATATTAAGTTAATATACTTAAATAGATTAGTTTGATATGAGGATATAATAAGAGTTTTCATAACCAGTGGTCATGATGGCATCGGGACATGTCGGTATTTATGTCAACAGTGACGCAAGCGCAACACTTGCCCTTTTACGTGCAAGTCTGAGCTGCATTTGATCTCTTGCTTCCGTGAAGTTTCTATACTCTGTTCAACCACAGATTACCTACATAAGACAGATGCCTCATCTCGAACATTGTTATCTTTTCTTCGGGCTATTTTTGTGTATGATTTTGCGGCGCACCGAGCGGTGTTTAGGTCTTGCCTGCAATCAAAAATAAGTAACTCCATCTAGTGCTAAGTAGCATGCAGTCGGACGCCTCAAAAATCAAACACCAAAAAATAGACCGAAGAAAACACAAAGGCCGAATGCACTATAGCACGCAAAGGCATGCATACAAAGGCTTCACGAATTTGTCCACAGTAAAAGCTGCCTATTCAAGCCTCTTGCATTTTACGTTTTAATATTTCAATTCAGCGAATATAATTTTTATGATATAATTATGAAGGTTATCGCTGCAATATCGATGATTTCTATGATCTTTTAACGTTGCTTTCGAAAGTTCAGTATGACACAAAGTAGAAGTTGCATCTGGAATAAAAAAAAAGACGTGTGGCACTCGGGGACTGTCGCGGTACCCGAGTGACACACTATTTTTTGTAATCTAACACTAAATGTTAGTTTTATTCGATTAACATATATATAAAAGGATAAAAGGTTCCATTGCATTACACTATGGGAGTACCATAGGCTATATTTTATACCGGTAGTTTCATTAGTACACCCGTGCGAAGCCGGGACGTGATGCTAGTCTATAATATTAATGTATTAACAAAAATGTATTTAAGTATTAATATCAGTTACCTGGTTACCATAACACAAGCTTAAAGTTGTTAAGCTTAGGACTAGATGACGCTCTGTGAAATGTTCATGAACATTTATCATACTAATATTATAAATGCGAAAGTTCGTGAGCATGGCTGTATGGTATGGTTGTTAGGATGTATGTTTGTTATTCTTTCACGAAAATAAACTACAAAAACGATCGCAATGAAAAGAACATAGGTAGCTAAAGACCTGGAATAACACTGCTACTTTTTATCCCAATATTCCCGCGAAAACGGGACTTAAGCGGGTGAAACGGCGGGGCGTAGCTATACTTCATTTCTTGAAGCGAGCTAATAGGAAGGAAAATAAACACACGTGATTGGGCGTCGAAAATAATTGGATTGTCTAGATTTGACAATCTAGCCAATCACGAGAAATACAATTATTTTCGACGACCAATCACGTGCGTTTATTTATATTCCTATTAGCTCGCTTCAAGAAATGAAGTATAGTAATATAAATTTACCGATTCAAAGGGCAAACGTGGCTATGTTCTGTTTCGTAGTTTTCCTGTTCATTTCACAATAGGTTCAGTAATTGGAAAGCCCTACATCCAAGGTCAGTGTATGTAGGGGCTAGTTAGTATGCCGCGGGTCACCGACCACTGCCCTTCACAGTCTTCGAGAAAATTCGGCGATACGTGGCTAAGGTCAGTTATATGTTTGTTGACATTCGTCTATTGTATTGTATTTGTGAAACAAAAAATTAAAAAAATGTACCTATCAGTCATTATTAAGTTATCATTAGCATCAAGTAGGTACTATGCTTAGCTTGGGATTAGATGATCCTTATATTTAATACTAGCTGCGCCCCGCGGTTTCACCCGCGTAAGTCCCGTTCCCGCGGGAATATCGGGATAAAAAGTAGCCTATGTTACTCGTGGATAATGTAGCTTTCGAATGGTGAAAGAATTTTTAAAATCGGTCCAGTAGTTTTTGAGCCTATTCATTACAACCAAACAAACAAACAAACAAACAAACAAACAAAGTTTTCCTCTTTATAATATTAGTGTAGACTAGCTGCGCCCCGCGGTTTCACCCGCGTAAGTCCCGTTCCCGCGGGAATATCGGGATAAAAAGTAGCCTATGTCACCCTCCATCCCCACACAACAAAATCACGTCAATTCGTCGCCCCGTTTTGCCGTGAAAGATGGACAAACAGCACAGCAGCAACATTCAGTATTCACCAACATAGGTGAATACAGTATTCACCAACATAGTGTAACCTTCAGCCATGTGGCCACGAATAGCTTTTACGATTTTTTGCGCTAAAATCCGAAACTGCTTTTAAGGCAATTGAAAGGGTCTCTAATGGTTATTGCTGGCAGGGGTGCCGACTGTTTTAAGTTTGCTTAGAAATTAAGATAACAAAGCGCACTGACACAATACGAAATTTATTTCCTTTTTTATGGATTGCCGAGCCAAGTGTGGGAAGCCAGAGGTTCTCAACCTTGGTCCCTCTTATTCTAACACCACGTTTTAATAATCTCAGAATAAAGGCAAATCAATCTGAAGAACTACTTTTATAAACTATCAGGCTTTCAAAGTTTGTCAAAGTGATTGGGAGGTTGTGATTGTGAACTACGTTCACGTGTTTATATGTGTTGCTTAGTGGAAGCATTCGTCAGTCGGGGTACCGTAGTACTATGTACTAGATAATTAGCATGTAATGACTATTTAGTCCTACAAAATCTAAAGCCGAATGCCGGCCTATTCTATTACAACGTTTACCTACATGCCTAATTTACCACTCGTACCTATACGATTTAAGCGTCGGTCATTGCGACCCCAATGTTGAGAAAGGGATCACATCTGGCATTACTTTGAATAGCCTTTAGAATACATAAGAAAGTTTGGAGCTGCAAAATGGCCATAAACTACTATTTTTTGCCTTTGTTCTAAGTGGACAATAGAGCAAGGAAGATTACGTTGCACGTGTGGATGTTTTGGAATTCTAGGAAGACAAGCGTGGGATTCGTGCTAGGAGCGGGGCGATATCCAAGGTTGATAAAAGAGGGTGACGCTTGATGCTCGGGACAGTCGGGTTTACGCGGGAGAGTAGAGAGAAAGGCTGAGGTCGAAAGTTTGTAGAGGCGGGTGTGAGAAGTGGTTTTTCGATTGAGGTGTTGTCCTTGTGTTGATAGTGCTAATTATAAGTGAATGTGTAGATCTATAATTTGTGATTAAAATAAGAAGGAGCGCGTGTGTGATCACACACACACACACACACTCTACTATCGTAGAGTGCGTAAGCGAGGAAAGGCATGATAGCGGGAGGGTAAGCAGATTAACCTCGGTAAGTGAGCTTTACGATCTAACTTTAGGTACTTGCGTGTTATTCGAACTGTTTGTGTTTTATTGATAAGGTGTGTTTTATTGTTTAGCAAGCGAGAGTTTGAATCTCCGTCTCTTACCCGTCTCGAATATTAAAAGTTGCATTATTTATCAGAGTATTACTCCCGGGAGGGCGTTCTCGAGACCTCTTTACTAGTCGTTAGACGCAATTAGCCCTAAGTTTAGATTTAAGTGGTTAGGGACCTTTTAAGGAGTTAGCACGGCGGGAGTGAGTAGTAATTAAGCCTGGGAGTAAGTAAAACTGACCAGTAATCGGTCTTAAGTGTTTAAGCGAGCTTGTGTAGCGAGCCCAGAGAATTCCAGCTGTGGAGAGTGGGAAGGTTGGCCCCTTGTGCACAAGTTTGTTCATACACCCAACCCGAAGGATTCCCACGTTACCTTTTTGTACGGGGAACACGCGTCCGCGTTAGCATCAAGAGATTCTAACTAATCCAGTATTCATTGTTCATGTTCTTATTCTATCTTTACAAGTGTATTTATAACTACCATTTATATTATCAATAAAGCCCACTTACGAAGTCTAATTCTTGTTAGACTCACAGTTGGTATCAAATTAGAGTCATCACAGTTGTTGCAATTGTCCTCTGCATTTAGTTTATGTACGTTTATCCTATTATAATACAAGTCTGGGGGAGGTCTGTCCAGTAAGGGTCGAGGACCACCGAAGAGGGCGGAATCAGGCGTGGGCCCTCTTTCCTACCCACAATAAAATATAACTTAAGGGTAGCCAGCATCTCTCTTTATAACAAATATATAAGTAATATATGTAAACCATATTACTATTCTTAACCACTATCTGACTTTTACGTACTTCACATAGCCAGGGGTCATAGGGGGGAAGTTACATGTGGTGCCGGTGAGCCGAGGATCTTGTCATTCAATACATTAGATATCTATTATCTAATGTAACAAGATAAAAGAACAGGTTTACTACAATACAACACAACGTAGGTAATTTGACGATCATGACCATTTACAATTTTACTAACCACGCGTTAATTTGTTACAATTAAATACTGCTTCAATCTGAGGGGGGAAATATAGTTAGAAAAATTATACATAGTTAGGTATATTATATTATAAAACCAACCTTATTATTCTTAACGGAAATGTACTTCTATTAAAAATTCGTGTTAGCAAATTGAAGGGCTTCTTTACAAGAGGCTATCAGCTAACGCTAATGGGAATACCAAAATTTAGTGTGTAATATTAAGTTGAAAAAAAAATAAGGTAACCAAAATGTCTGGAAATATTCAGAAAGACAATAGAAGGAAGGGACGGATAGCCAAAGGAGTATCAACAAGATCAGGACCTAAAAGGACAGCAACCCCGGCCGGGAGAGATTCGGACGTGGCCATACCTACACAAACAGAGACAGCAGGTAGTAGCATGGCATTATTGAACAAGATATCAAAAACTGTAGATAACTTAGTAGAGCGCCTACAACAGGTTGAAAAAGCAGTCGCAAACGTAGACATGATAACAGAGGTTCAAAGTAACAACACGGAAAAGCCACTAGAACAACAGCATAGCGCTAGAACAGGTACATGTGACACGGTCCAATTAGAGAAATCAGAATCTGTAAAGGTGTGTTATCTAGGAGTCGCCCCGCAAAAACCGTTGTTTGGAGAGAAAAACCCATTGAGCGCCACGCAATTTCTAAAACAACTCCAGAGATATATAAAAAACGTGAAGGGAGAGGACAGAGCCATCGACATAGCCATGAGTTGTCTTGTTGGAAAGTCGCAAAACATAATGGACTTGTACTGCGATAAGTGGGAAACATTTGATGATTTTAAAAGAGATTTTCTAAATGCGTTCTGGGGTGTTAAGGAGCAGCAAGCCGCTAAAGTTAAATTGCTAACATCTGTTTGGGATCCGCGTGGCAGCAATTCTATGGAAGAACACTTTGCGGAAATGGTTGAATTGACGAGACACCTGAAATTGCCTTTAGATGAGTCTGAAATTGTTTCCCAGTTAATCGGTCATTTCCCTCATGAGGTACAAATTGCTTGGTTTTCTAAACCTGGTTCAGAGGAGACTTACACGAGCGGAGTTGAGTTTCTAAGAGGAATCGAGAAGATTGTCAAAGTGAAGTACGGTGCAAACAATGGTGGACCTAGCGCAGAATTACCAACAACTTCTACTGGCGAACGACAATATCCTATTGGAACATCTGCCAATTGGAATCCAAACGGACGGATAGTTGGACGACCGGAACAAAGACAACATTGGGGAAATAGGGGCCCTAAAAACCCGATAGCTAGACCACAATTTCGGCACTTAAATACACTAAATACTATGGGTGACAACGACAGGCATAACAACAGTATTGAAATGGATGGTGCCGCAGTAGAGAGCCATCCGGGAAACTAGTTTTTGTTGATCGTGTGCACCTCAGCGAATCAACAAATAAGCAGCAGGCGAATGTAAATGGTGCAAACGCAATAGAATTAGCTTATAATTACATGATAAAGTACAACTGGAAACCAGGAAATGGTTTAGGAAAGAAAGCTCAAGGCAGGTTACGGCCAGTGGCAGCGGCACTGGTCACAACAGGATCCGAAGGTCAATTGCGGTACGAGTCGGGAGATCTAATGCATGATTTACTTAGTCTTATAAGCAAAACTATAAATGAGACTGATCGGGTTTGGGTTCTAGACGACACACAGGGGCCTTCAATCGATGCCCCATTAGCATTTTCGATATTTGAAGATAGTGTATATATTCCTGATGATGCAGGAAACTATATGTCTGTATTACCTGAAGTTGAAGCAAGGGTAGGAGGATTTCCACTGACGTGTTTGGTCGATACGGGTAGCCAAGTGACGTGTGTTGCAGAGAAAACTTACCAGGTCATTAGATCAAAGGGAGTCATAGTACCAGTAATACCCGTGACGCCAACGCAAGTGCAGGGTGCCACGGGAAAGAAAAGTACCAAAATAAACAAGGCGGCAGTATTGTCCCTTCAAATCGCAAACCTTATTATGGACACACCGTGCCTCATAATAAAAGGTTTATCGAGGGAGGTAATTTTAGGGTACGATTGGTTAGAACAAAGGGAGGCGTCCATCACATGTGGTACACAACGAGAGTTGTCTATAAGTGAATCCGGAAAGAGGATTAGTATAAAATTAAAAGGTTCCACAGTTTCGAGAAATCAGTTATCTCCAGGTAGGCTACATGATCCATTCGCCAAAGCGGGCTTTTCAGATAACTCGGTCAACCTAATTAGTCAGGAAAACGTCTCGATAGAATATAACAGTATCGAGGATGTGTCTCGACATGTAGAGGCGATGTCAGGGGACCCAACTTCATTAAGACAACTCGAAAGAACTCTTATTAGAAATAGGCTAGCCTTTTCCAAGTACCCGGGTCGTACAAGAAAATATTACCACGAGATTAGGTTGCACAATGAAGAACCATTTATAAAAAAATCATACCCTATTCCTTACGCATATAGGAGTAAAATTGAAGATAAGCTCAAAGAGCTTGAACATTATGGAATTATCAAACGAGAAAGTACTCCATACAGTAGCCCACTGACAAGTACACTCAAGAAGGACGGGTCTGTTAGAATTTTGCTTGATGCCAGGGAATTAAATAAAAGAATGATTGGAGAGACAGAAGTGCCACCACTCACTAGTGAAATATTGCAATCATTCCATGGAGTTAGATTTATCACGCTGTTAGATCTAAACAATGCCTATTTTCAGATCCCATTGAAAGACAGTTCAACCAAGTACACAGGTTTCACATTCATGGGAAAAAGTTACACTTATAACGTACTACCACAAGGGTTAAAAACATCTGTTGGGAGCTTTTCCAGGGCTATGGATATTATCCTGGGACCAGAGGTCAGGGGTTTTTGTGTAAATTACTTGGATGACCTAGTAGTGTTCACGAAATCAGATCAAGTGAACGACCACTTGCAACACCTAGACATGGTTCTTCAGAGATTAGTGGAAGCTCAAGTGACGTGTAGCTTAGAAAAATGTCAGTTTATGAAGTTTGAGGTAAAATTACTAGGACATGTGGTAACCCGAGCCGGTGTAAAAATGGATTTCGACAAAGTGAAATCTATTAAAGAGTTTCCCGTACCGAAAACGGTAAGACAATTAAGGGCGTTCCTCGGGCTCATAAACTATTATAGAAGATTTGTGGCTAGGTACGGAGAGATTACAAAACCATTGTGTCACCTCTTGCAAAAGGAAAGACCTTGGATATGGACGAAAAAAGAGCAGAAACATTTTGAACAAATCAAACTAGCTTTCCTCGAGTCGATCATGCTAGAGCATCCAGATATACAGCAACCTTATTATGTGCAAACAGATAGCAGTGGTTTGGGTATAGCAGGCTGTATATACCAGGTAGATGACGAGGGACATGAAAGAGTAATTGGATTTTGTAGTAAAGGACTAACGCAACCCGAACAACAATGGACGGTATCGGAACAGGAGTTGTGGGCTGTCATCTACAGTTTGAAGAAGTTTGAAACGTACTTACGAGGCTCTAGGGTTATTATCAGAACTGACCATAAAAGCCTCTCGTTTATAAATAATTGGAAATTTTACAGCGCAAGGGTAATGCGATGGATTTTGTACATACAACAATTTAATTTTAAGATCGAATATATAAAAGGGACCGACAATATAGTGCCTGACGTGCTTTCACGATACTCAGTAGGGGTAGAAACAGTACAAGAAGTGAAAAAGATCTGCCCGGAAATTGCAATGTTTGTATCTGAGAGCCTAAAAGAAATTGGCAATCAATTAACTAGACTGCATGAATATCAAGAAAGGGACCCGCATTTGCAAAAGATTATAGGTAAAGTCCGAGCTGGTCAAGATATAATATGTAACGGAGGCAGGTACAGATGGCTAGACAACCGATTGATCTACGAAAACACTCGGTTAGCTAGAAAGTTGTTAGTCATTCCAGACAGCCTAAAGAAAGACGTTGTTATGGCAGCGCACGAAGAAATGGGACACTTCGGGGAAACACGGATAAAAAGGTTGTTAATGGAACGATTTCACATTAAGGGCATTGTAAAACTAATTCGAGATGTGCTGCGGCAATGTGAACTCTGTCAAAAATCTAAACACAGCAATAAAACTACGGTAGGCCCATTTATTGCAGTTAAGGCAAACGATGTGGGCGAGATAGTTATGGCAGATCTTTATGGCCCATTACCTCCTGGTCTGTACGGCAAGCAGTATATATTCGTCATGCAGGATGTTTTCAGCAAATACATACAACTACATACACTGAGGAAAGCCACTACTGCATCAGTTTTAAGTGGTGTAAAGAAATTCGATAGTTTCATAAAAATCAATAAAATGGTTACGGACAATGGGAGACAATTCACATCGAAGCGTTGGTATTTAGGCTTGGAAGAAAGGAACATCAAAGCTAATCACACTACAGTTAGAAATCCGAGACCTAATAGTACAGAGCGCGTCAATAGAGAACTTGGTAGAATGTTTAGGACTTATTGTCACAAGTCACATAAAAGTTGGGTGGGTGTAGTCGATAACATCGAAAATTGCTATAATAACACTGTACACGCTAGCACAGGATATACACCTCTAGAAGTAGTTAAGGGTTATAGCCCCATATTACGGTTAGATAAGGATTTAGCGATAGGTTCAAATTGTATGGATGTTCTGCAAGTCCGTGAGGCTGTCCGGAAAAATTTAAGGTTATCCGCAGAAACTCGTGGAAAAAAGTTTAATAAGTATAATAGATTAGTGAGTTTTCAAATAGGAGATATGGTAAAGTTAAGAAAAGAAAATAAGTCCTGTTCAAATGATAAAGTGTACAAGAAGTTCTCGCTTTTATATGAGGGCCCGTATAGGGTGGGAGGAGTAGCAACACCAAATGCGTACCTCCTAGTAGACCCAGACACAAATAGAGTAAAGGGCACTTTCAACGCGGTGCATCTAGAGAAATACTATGTAAATAAGAAATAAGGGAATGAAGGTGAAAAAAAAAAAACAAAAAAAAAAAAAAACAAAAAAAAAAAAAAAAAAAAAAAAAAAAAACTTTACTTAGCACTTAGCAGAAGTTAGATAATAGTAACAATAATAACAATAAGGGTAAGATTATTTTGTAAGATGTTCTTTCGTAGGATGAAAGATAGGTTAAGGCGAGCAAGTCTCTCAACTCTCAACTTAAGAAAATATAACCTGTGTTTTCAGTCTATTTTCCCTAGAGCATTTAGATTAGATGTTATCTTCCGAATCACTAACCAAATTGTAAATAGCTGATTTTTGATGAAAAGTATTACTAGTGTGTAATTCTACTGTAGGTACGTTTAAATATTGAAAATGATGATTCTATCCTTTATTGTGCATATAGTCTACGAATCTCACTTTCAGAGGGAGGAATGTAACCTTCAGCCATGTGGCCACGAATAGCTTTTACGATTTTTTGCGCTAAAATCCGAAACTGCTTTTAAGGCAATTGAAAGGGTCTCTAATGGTTATTGCTGGCAGGGGTGCCGACTGTTTTAAGTTTGCTTAGAAATTAAGATAACAAAGCGCACTGACACAATACGAAATTTATTTCCTTTTTTATGGATTGCCGAGCCAAGTGTGGGAAGCCAGAGGTTCTCAACCTTGGTCCCTCTTATTCTAACACCACGTTTTAATAATCTCAGAATAAAGGCAAATCAATCTGAAGAACTACTTTTATAAACTATCAGGCTTTCAAAGTTTGTCAAAGTGATTGGGAGGTTGTGATTGTGAACTACGTTCACGTGTTTATATGTGTTGCTTAGTGGAAGCATTCGTCAGTCGGGGTACCGTAGTACTATGTACTAGATAATTAGCATGTAATGACTATTTAGTCCTACAAAATCTAAAGCCGAATGCCGGCCTATTCTATTACAACGTTTACCTACATGCCTAATTTACCACTCGTACCTATACGATTTAAGCGTCGGTCATTGCGACCCCAATGTTGAGAAAGGGATCACATCTGGCATTACTTTGAATAGCCTTTAGAATACATAAGAAAGTTTGGAGCTGCAAAATGGCCATAAACTACTATTTTTTGCCTTTGTTCTAAGTGGACAATAGAGCAAGGAAGATTACGTTGCACGTGTGGATGTTTTGGAATTCTAGGAAGACAAGCGTGGGATTCGTGCTAGGAGCGGGGCGATATCCAAGGTTGATAAAAGAGGGTGACGCTTGATGCTCGGGACAGTCGGGTTTACGCGGGAGAGTAGAGAGAAAGGCTGAGGTCGAAAGTTTGTAGAGGCGGGTGTGAGAAGTGGTTTTTCGATTGAGGTGTTGTCCTTGTGTTGATAGTGCTAATTATAAGTGAATGTGTAGATCTATAATTTGTGATTAAAATAAGAAGGAGCGCGTGTGTGATCACACACACACACACACACTCTACTATCGTAGAGTGCGTAAGCGAGGAAAGGCATGATAGCGGGAGGGTAAGCAGATTAACCTCGGTAAGTGAGCTTTACGATCTAACTTTAGGTACTTGCGTGTTATTCGAACTGTTTGTGTTTTATTGATAAGGTGTGTTTTATTGTTTAGCAAGCGAGAGTTTGAATCTCCGTCTCTTACCCGTCTCGAATATTAAAAGTTGCATTATTTATCAGAGTATTACTCCCGGGAGGGCGTTCTCGAGACCTCTTTACTAGTCGTTAGACGCAATTAGCCCTAAGTTTAGATTTAAGTGGTTAGGGACCTTTTAAGGAGTTAGCACGGCGGGAGTGAGTAGTAATTAAGCCTGGGAGTAAGTAAAACTGACCAGTAATCGGTCTTAAGTGTTTAAGCGAGCTTGTGTAGCGAGCCCAGAGAATTCCAGCTGTGGAGAGTGGGAAGGTTGGCCCCTTGTGCACAAGTTTGTTCATACACCCAACCCGAAGGATTCCCACGTTACCTTTTTGTACGGGGAACACGCGTCCGCGTTAGCATCAAGAGATTCTAACTAATCCAGTATTCATTGTTCATGTTCTTATTCTATCTTTACAAGTGTATTTATAACTACCATTTATATTATCAATAAAGCCCACTTACGAAGTCTAATTCTTGTTAGACTCACAGTTGGTATCAAATTAGAGTCATCACAGTTGTTGCAATTGTCCTCTGCATTTAGTTTATGTACGTTTATCCTATTATAATACAAGTCTGGGGGAGGTCTGTCCAGTAAGGGTCGAGGACCACCGAAGAGGGCGGAATCAGGCGTGGGCCCTCTTTCCTACCCACAATAAAATATAACTTAAGGGTAGCCAGCATCTCTCTTTATAACAAATATATAAGTAATATATGTAAACCATATTACTATTCTTAACCACTATCTGACTTTTACGTACTTCACATAGCCAGGGGTCATAGGGGGGAAGTTACAATAGTATTAGGTGAATACTGAATTCCTTACAGTTCACCAACATAATCTGATCTGTATTGTCGTAGTATTGTTGTGTTTTCGTGAAATCCAAGTACAAGTTAGAAACAAGACAGTTCTATTCGTAATCTTAACCCATTCAAGGCCCAAGTCCACCGGCTCGTCCTACAGCAGCGCTGCCGCGGCGGCGCGGCGCTGCTGTAGGACGAGGTAGTGCGTCCGGGGCATGCAATAATTAACATGCAGTGCTCACTAATCCAAAATTCTACTCGTAGGTCAGTCATTTTAACAAAATCAAAATTGAAGTTTTTTTAAACTACCTCTTAAAAATTTGTAAAATAAGTCCGTATCCATAATTTAAAACGATTAATAAATAGGCACCTACTCAACATTTTGATGATAAACTAAAAAAAAAGACGTGTGGCACTTGGGGACTGCCGCGGTAAAGCTATTGCCACCTAGAGGCGAGTTGCTGAACTAAAGTGGTTAGGTTTTTTCGTTACGGAATTTCTGGATTCGGTCTCCACGCTCAAGGCCTGCGATAGAAGCTATGCAATAGCTTAAAAATATTATCGATTGTAACATTCCGCGATAGAAAACTTTGTTTTGGTACGAGTATATTTTTAATAAGTACAGCTTTTTGTGGATAATTGTAAGTTAAAGCAACATAATTTCTAATAATATTAGATCATCATCCTTTTTGAAATAACAAATGCCCGAATCCTCAATCGTTAATAAAATTAACTAAGGCCGTAATCTGTTATGGAATTTTTGACAGATTTGTATGGACAAATGTCAAATTATGACATAGATATACTTAATAAGCGTATCAGTATTCGGTCGACACATTAAATAATCTACTAAAAAAACAAAAAAAAAATTGAAAATCCTAAACAAAACAGCAAACAAAATCGAATCTAAGACCCAATAATAAAACGTTTTTATAACCCAACACCAAGAACGTCACCGGCCGAAATAAAAATAAAGTAAAAGTAACTTTAAACATAATCGACATTATCTAAGCTTTTCGATAGATCACTCATCCTTCTATACAGAGAGGGGACATCTCATAAAACGGAGCGCCCCAGCTTGCAGGGCACAGTCGCTCAGCTGTTCGGATCCAATGAGGGCGCTGACAATAACGGTGGGTGTTGTGATGTGACGTGAAGTGATAGTGTCTAGTGGAAATATCGGGAAAATTGGTGTTGGGAAATTTTTGTTGATGGAATTTTTGGGGAGGTTTTGACAATTTTTTATGGGGAGGTTGCGTGTTGTTGTCTGTACAAGTTTTGCAAAGAGCTTTAAGCTTATTATCAGGATTTTATATGGTTTATTAAAGTAGCTACATTTAAATCAATGAAATGCGTGAATAAAGCGTTTCACCAATTTAGATTTAAATCTATTCATTAAATCAAATAATAATTTTTTTGCCATCTGTTTTAAAATCCAAGTATAGTCGACAAAGAAATTGGTTTACCACTTTTGATGACATCTCCCAGTAACATAATTATTCGCTAAGGATTACTGAATGACAGATTCTGACGTAGCAGGTCAATCTGTCAAGCGAAAATAGCCCTTGATGTTTTGTACGTGCAAATGATATTCAGCCTTAGAGTGGTAAACCTATTTCTTTGTCGACTATACATACATCAAATTGAAATCATTTAAATTCTTCAGAACTATTTACTTTTCGTATTCGTACTAACGAAAACTTCAAATCTCCAAGTCCTTTTCTACGATGCAAGATTCTTGTCCGTTGTATTCAACTTATTTGAAGATCTGACATTGTTCTCAAACTATGTTTAGACCATGTCATGATAACAGTCAAATTAATTGCACGCAACATTTAAGAGTCATGCATGAGCTTAGGTACTTTTAAAACTACTAAAAATTCCACTTGAAATCTAGAATAGAAAATCTTTATTTTGTCATTATACATACACTTACAGTATGGAGACACTAAAATAAAAATGTCATAAAACAGGAATGACAAAAATGGTCGCTACTCAGCGTATTGCTGCGGCAGAAACCAAGGAATCTGTCGGAGCGCAGGTCTTCCTTAGTGCCGTAAAATCTATGTCATAATCAAAATTATAAGAATTTCACATGCAGAATCACAACAATACGTGGAATAAATTAAAACAGCAGACTGTTGTATAACTCGTCTTCAATCTTTAACTTGAGTCTAGGTGGTTTCTATTTAGATATAGGTATTTATCTACACTTATCTATAATATTATAAAGAGGTAAAATTTATTTGTTTGTTTGACGGAGTTAATCTCTGAAACTACTCAGCTGATTTCAAAAATTCTTTCACCGATGTGTAGAATAGACAGTCGGGATAGTTATAGGCTATATTTTATCATGGTAGTTTTATTAGGTACACCAGTGCGAAGCCGGGACGCGCTACTAGTTATGTATGTTTTAATATAAATACAAAACTATGTAGTAAATTAGTCATCTAGTTACCATAAAATTTTGTTAAAGACTGTTTTCAAAAAAATGAAATGAAAAAAAAAAACAAAAAGAAGTTTTTAACTTTAAATTGCTTAATTTGGGACTAAGGCTCGTATTCAGAGACTTCACTCAAACTTGAGAATCTTGATTGGTGAAAAAAATATGACTTATTACCACTGTATTCTGTGTTATTACACCGAATATAATAAATTCGTGCTTACCTCGGACAAAGGATAAGTTTAGCCATTCAACGAGGTAACGCTGCCAGCCTTTTGGGCACCCTACCTGCGGCCGGTGACCTGAACTCTGTATTCTATCTTTAGGTAATACTAGGTTAGAATACAGTGTTCATTTTTATTAAATTAGTTTTTAAGTAGTTAGGTATTTTTTGTTTCTGTCTGTTTTTTTAATTTGTTCTATTATCTCAATAAAAACTATTAGCACCGAATATTAATAATTAAATTATGTTACAGAGATGAAAATCAAAATCAGATAAATGTAGATTACTTTAACCCTGAAAGCATGAGTACAATTTTTAGGGTTCCACAGATCATAAACATATTTATAAAAACCAGACAAAAACAATGTACCTAGCATTAGAATCACCGGAATTCACATGCAATAAAATATTTAATTACAGACTACGAGGTTGCGTTTTAGACTGTTTATATGTAGGTACATAACTAAACTTTAAAGTTTTCGTTGTTCGTTAACTAGAAATTCATTTAAAAAAAAAAATTGTACCTTAACTAATAATATTTTTAATATTTTACATTTTAAAGCCATTTTCAAAATTTTGTAATATTTTTTTTTGGTATTTTACATTTTAAAGCCTTTTACATGCTTATGAATATTTTAAAACTCAATAACTATTATTTTGCTATTACAATAAAGAATAGTTTGAATCATAGCACAGTTTAAGTATACCTAGCTAGTAGCACGTCCCGGCTTTGCACGGGTGTAGGTAAGGTACTAATATAACCTATGTTACTCGTGGATAATGTAGCTTTCGAATGGTGAAAGAATTTTTAAAATCGGTCCAGTATTTATTGAGCCTTTTCATTACAACTATACAAACAAAGTTTTCCACTTTATAATATTAGTGTAGATATACATTATATCAGTAGTGGAATTTGAAACAGTATGTAGGTACTTAAAAGAAATACATATAATTACCTATCAATGAAATGCATAATTTACAAAATTACATACATTAGAATAACCAGTTAAGCCATCATCGGATGGTAAGCTCAATTCAGTCTGAAATGAAATGAAATTTTTATTTTGCCAAGCATGTGCAACCCACACACAATGTTGATCTACACACAAACTTAGAGGAAGCTCAAGCAAAAACTCAGTCCTAAAATACCTATAGGCTTGGTATAAATAAATAAATATTTACAAAATGTTAGCAACCGTCGTGTTAGCAGTAGTATCTAAGATACTAGGTATATATCGATGCCTTCCGGCCTACTGGGGATAAGCGCCATTTTGGGCGAAATCGACTTATATATATGGTTGGAATCGTCTTTTTTTTCTGCGTCGTTTGGTCTTACTTTCATGGCTCTACGACCAACTTTTTGTCGCTTAGGCTATATGTAAATTAAGGACCATGGCCTTATTTTTTCGTCTTAAACGACATGGTTTTCGACATATTTTCGTAAGTTGGTCGTTAGATAAAATATTTTTTAAGTAATTTAGACTTGTACTTTTTGGACTTTCTGTATCACTTTATTAATTGGTCGTTAAGCTTATTGGGCTGCAAATAATTGAAGCTAAATATTACACTTATCCTTTTTTGAAAATCTGTTAAGAAAAAAAAAATGTCGTTTAATACAATTGAGAACTTTTTCAAAAATATATTTTGGCGCTTGATCATATTTGCCCTCACACCATGCATAATTTTTGAGGAGCTTATCACAAATTGTCTCAACAGATTTTGATTATCATTTGTCGCTTATCCTTATTTTCCCTTCCTATTTCCAAACAAAATATGGCGGTTAGATAAAAAGGCATAAGTAAAATTGATACTTGTGCATAATATTCCATAACGCATTTTGTCGGTTACCTTGTAAAACCAAATTTTAACGGTCAATAGACGCCCATTCGCTCAGGTCAAATAGTGATGAGTCCAAGTCTCGACCTGTCATTGCGCACGCGGCCGCGGCATAGGCGCCACATGTGTACGCGAGCCATTTTAGCGCTCGGTTTATAGCTCAGCATTGGATTGAAAAAGTAAGTGTTGCATTAAATAATTAAGTTTTTATTATTGAATATGACGATGTGAGTAGGTAAATAACTGAACTATGAGTAGGAAAAAAATCACAATTGCATTTATAAATAAGTAATTCTTCATACATAGTTAGATTATAATATTTACATCTAACTATGAATGAAGACTTAGGTATTTATTTATAAGTTATTCTTCATACCATAGTTAGATGTTAATATTTACATGTATATGCATGTATGAAGAATTATTTATTTATAGGTATATGCAATTGTGATTTTTTTTAGTTTGAAAAAAGTAGGAATTCATAAAAAAAATACATTCGTTAGTTTAATTAGTCTATATTCATTAAAATGGCACACAATCACAGATATCCTGAGAGGACAGTAGTATCTTTACCTCTAAATCAAAACAAAATAAATAATCAACAAATAGGGAGATAATCTAAGATCTGAGATCCCTGAGATGCGGATTAGGCATAATCACTGTTCAATTTTTGTTTTCAAATTGAGGGTAGCTTGGTAAGTCACCATTGATCCTGCCAATCAACGGACGCCAGCGAGATGCCGACAGAATGTCGTGGCGTATTGAGCTGAATGGACATTCCTTTCGCTCTTCTTAAGCTTTCTACATTTCTCATTTTCCATACAAATACCTGTGTGTGTGTGATCATTAACGTTAGTGACTGGTGGAACCTATAAACTCTGACTCTGTTGAAATTTACTTGGACCTATCTCCTGAGAGCTGTGCTCATGCATCATTTTCAGCCAGCGGAAGTTGAGAATAGGTTAGTGGTGCTCAATTGCCTTCTTGAAGACGACAGCCTATGTATGAAGAATTATATATGCCTAATCCGCATCTCAGGGATCTCAGATCTTAGATTCTTGTAATTCTTGTAATTCTTTATTGTACACAAGAGAAACTTAAAAATAGGACATTAAAAACAACATGTACAAAGGCGAGCTTAACCCTATTAGAGTTTTCTACCAGCAAACCTTGAGTTAAAAGAAAAGCTATTACAATAGTGGATGCAATGTGTACTAACAACAACTAATTGATTTAAAAAGAAAAGTAAATTATATAATGAAAATAAAAAATAAAGAAAACTGATTACCTACCTACCTACTTATAATACAATATACGTACAAATACCCATACATAAACATAAATATTAAACCACAAAAACAACAAAATTAAATAAATATATAAATGCATTATAATAAATAAACAATACACTACTTAAATACATAAGGATACATAATTATTATACTAAATAAGATAAATAAAAGATTTAAATTGACATATAGTGCTCTTTTACCTTTGATTTGAATGAAGAAATCGTTTGACAACTGCGTATTGAATGGGGTAGGGAATTCCACAGCTTCACAGCATGTACAGTGAAAGAATCACTATAACAGCTGGAAGAGTGGGAGGGGGTTTTAAGGAGAAGGGACATACTTGATCTACATGGCTTATCACGAGAAACAAGGTAGTCAAAACGTTCACGCAAGTAGGAGGGGGATAGAGGATTACGTAGGATGAAGAAAAGGAAGGATAACACATGCAGGTCTCGTCGACGACGGATGGGAAGCCACTTTAAACGGTCTCTGAACTCTGACACAATATGGTCAAACTTGCGTAAACCAAAAATAAAACGTATACCTACACAAGTTTTGCAACCTTTCCAACTTGTTAACCATCACCTCCGTAGCATCTAGGAAGCAAACATCAGCATAGTCAATAAGGGGTAACAACAGTGCTTGAGCTATTATTAGTTATTATCTCCCTATTTGTTGATTATTTTGTTTTGATTTAGAGGTAAAAATACTACTATCCTCTCAGGATATCTGTGATTGTGTGCTATTTAAACTAAGAAATGTATTTTGTACTTTTTTCAAACTAAAAAAAATCACAATTGCATTAAAACATAGCATCTTGTACTTTTCTAGTTTGAAAAATAAAACATAGCCGAATATTTTTTTCATTCAGCCGAATGTGAATTTTAATTTTTAATAACTTACTACAATTTCGTTGCCTGCATGATGGAATTCAATAACCACTTATTACATTTTTCCGCTATGTGATGTAAAAAATGTAGTGAGATAAGCTATTTTTCCCTAATTTAAATTCAAACATAAAATGCAGTTATATTTATTGAGTCTCGCGGTGATTAAGAAGGTGCTGACACTTAGGATGTTTTTGCTGTTGGTAAAAATAGAACTTTTCAGGTTAAGCGACAGTAAATGGTGTTTAAAAGGCGAATTATACTAATTTTTAAATAGTACTTTGTAGATATATGTTTTAAGGTGATATGGCTTAAATTTTGAGCCTGTGGCAGCAATAGCCGATTTTTAATGAATTTATTTCAAATATTTTCAACTTTAAACCTCTCTCCTGTAAAGTTTGGTAAATGGCGCTTATCCCCAGTAGGCCGGAAGGCATCGATATTATTATAGTAGTATCCATATTACTTCTTAAAATACTTGTAAAGACGAGACAAGAGTATTTACCATCTTGAATATTGTTGTCTGTCCACAGCTATGGCTCGTGCTGGCCTGTGCAGCATCGCTGGCGGTGCCCATCCAGGGCCCCGCAGAGCCTGCTGAGCTCTCTCGCGACAAGCGCTCCCCCGGGGGCTGGCATTCCCCTCCTCCAGAGGGAGTATGGAAGAAAAAACTCGTCTGGAAGGAAGATTGGAAGCAAATATGGAAAACAGAAAAGAAACAGGCCTGGAAAACCGAATGGGTAAAGGAAAAGGTCCCAGCGTGGAAAACAGAGAAAGTACAGCAGTGGAAGGAAGAGCAGGTCCCAGACTGGAAGATCGTGAAGAAGCCGATCTGGAAGGAGGTGCAGGTGCCGATATGGAAAGAAGTACAGGTCCCAGATTGGAAGAAGGTCAACAAACCGGTGTGGAAAGAGATTCAGGTCCCGATAACAAAAGATATTCAGGTACCGGAGTGGAAGCAGAGTTACGTCCCCGCGTGGGTAAAGGAGGGAGTACCTGGAGAGAAGTTCCTTGGGAAGGACGACCACGGATGGGAGTACACTAGCCATGACCTGTGGAGGAAGAAGATGATCTGGAAACCCGTCTGGAAGAAGGTGAGATAAATCAAATCAATTTCTAGTAAATACAAGTCTTTTGTCAAAGAGATAGTTTTTTTTATCATTTTGTGCATATGAGACTTACGTGCTATTAAGCGCATGTGCATACTTTAGAAAATAAATAGGTACTTCAATTGCATACTACAATAAAATAAAAAAACTCGCATAACCACTTGTCATAAAGTTAAGTTATACGTGGTTAGACTAAAGTAGATTTTAAAGAAATATCTCAACAAAGGGTTTTATTGTTACCAGGTCTGGAGAACAGAGCACAAACAGGAATGGGTGACCGAGAAGAAACTGGAATGGAAAGAAGAATGGAAGCAGATCTGGAGAACCGAGAAGAAGCAAGCCTGGGCCACAGAGAAGAAACAAGAGTGGGTAGAAGAAAAAGTGCAAATATGGAAGACGGTGAAGAAAGAGGTATGGGTACCCGTACAAAAGAAGATATGGATCGAGAAATCTAAGGAAATCCAAGTACCGATCTGGAAGACAGTAGAGGTACCCGCCTGGAAGAAGGTATGGAAACCAGTCTGGGAGAAGGTCTGGGTGCCAATACACCACGAGCACCACGAACACCACGGCTGGGACTAACACATAGGTACATACACCCTGTATATATAGAATAAATTACAGTCATTTTGTTAACTATTTGTTACCGAGCAACAAAGAACCTTGACTAATTTGTAAATAAGTCTCATAATGAAAGTTCGGGCGTACGCGAAAGCCACCAGCGATTGTATTGTTATGTATTGTTCATAACATGGATGTTATGTTTGTAATTCAATGCGAGTGTCTGGCTTTGCGTGCGCCTTGGGTCTGTTTCTTTAGATGATTGCTGTATTTAGGTTCACTTGTTCTGTTGTGAACATTGTGAACTCATTGTGAAAGACAATGTTCCCAAACTGCTGCGGACAATGCACATCCCACGGAAACTGTTTCTAAGATACAAACGAGGAAGGTACATTCACAAATTCTTTAACAAAAAAATGTTTTTGAATTTCATAAATTCGAAAATGAGGCTAATTTTTTTTAGTTGAAATGCGTCTGTTTAAGGACGATTATTTAATTAGTAGGTACCTACCTACTTTGTTGGTAAAAATATTGAATTGTTGTCAAAATTCTTTTTATAAATTATATTGATATTTGTCAATATTTTTACCAGTAAAGAAAAAAAACTAGCAAAAAATGTTTTCAACAACTTTACTAAATAAATAAAAATACCAATTATTAATGAAGTCCCACTTTTACACGATGCAAGATTCTTGCCTATCGCATTCAATCAAATTGAGGCAATATTTGACATTCATTAATAAACAATGTTTAGATCATTTTCGTGATGAAAGTCAATTTAGTTGCACGTAATAGGCTAGAAAATAGCATCATTTTAAATGGCACTTTACTTAAAATCCACTGAATTTGGAGACATTTTATTGTTAGTTACTTAGAGGCTTAAAGAGAAAGACCGGGGCTTCAACCGGCCGATAAAAGTACAACTTGTTTTTATTTCTTTTATAAGTTTTAGAAATAAACATAATAAATAAAAGCGTTTGTTTTTTTTACTTACACGTTCCCAAGCAAAGTTATAGACGACTGCAAACGGTCCTATTATAAATTAAGTTTCGTCTTTTTAAAACTCAATGCAATGAATGACTATAGGCACTTAGCACTTAGCTCGCTTCAAGAAATGTCTTGAAGCGAGCTAATGGGAAGAAAAAATAAACTCACATGATTGGTTGTCAAAAATCTATCCAGTGATTGGTTAGATTGTCAAATCAATTATCAATTGTCAAATCTAGCCAATCCGAGAATGGACCATTATTACTTTAGACGAACAATCACGTGCTTTTATTTTTCTTCCTATTAGCTCGCTACAAGAAATGAAGTAGGTGTACAGATACAAATTAATTTTAGTAGCATTTCTTAAAGTAATGGCTAGTTCGGATATTATTAATTTCAAAGCTAATAAGTAATTTAGTGGCTAAAATCGATACCTAATCGTTCACTAAACGACTACTAGGCTGGAATACACATGCTAGTAAGCTAAGCACGAAAGCATGCTAGTATTGAGCAGATGCTAGTAGCATACAATGAGCACGTGTATTAAGGCTGGAATACACATGCTACGTAGTAGCACGAAAGCATGCTAGTATTGAGCAGATACTACTTAGTAGCATACAATGAGCACGTGTATACGAAAAGAGTATGCTTGTGAATATATGAAATGAAATTATTGTGACATAAGCATACTATCTAGTAGCAAACAAGCATGCTTTTTAGTAGCATGTGTATTCCAGGCTTTATTATGGAGATGAAGAAAATTTTTTTTAATGACAATAAAACTGCACGCAGCTTCCCTTCCATAATAAGTTGAGCCGTAAGGTAGGTAGGTACTTAAGAAAAGAATGAGACAAAACACCCGTGCGAAACCGGGGCGGGTCTATCTACTTACATCTATGAAGATAATCTTACTTACGTAATAGTTATAGAAAGTGAGTCCAAAAACGAATCATAGGGCATTGTAAGATAATAACTAATAGATTAAGGTCAGAGTCAGGCCATGAATGGGCTAGCTTTAGTGTCAAAAGAACGTGACTTGTATCATTTAGTGAGAAAAATTCAAAGTGTTTGTACTTTACCAGTAGGCCTAACATGTGCAACGTTTCGACACGACAAATGAAATATCTCGATCATGTCAGACTGCTCTAACGTACTATGTTAGAGCAGGAGATAAAATTTTGTCGACGACGAGATGATTTCTCGCGCTGCACATGTTAAGCCGGCAGGTTTGATTTTTTTGCCTTGCTTATAAAATGTTTAAGAAAGTAATTTTTAATTGATATAGAAGAGAGATGATGTAGGGGAAACGGAAATTAGCCATGTAAAATGAGTCTATAAAAAAAAGGATTGTAATATTCCATTCCATCATATAATTATAATTATAGTTAATAAATTACTTAGTTATGGAAAATGCGGCAGTCAAGAATCTCGCCTCGCATCGTGTAAAGATAATTCGTGATGATGTCTGCCGTCATAAAACTTTGAAATAAAGTTTTAAGAGCTGCTCCAAGGATGATTTTATCTCTTAATGGCTTACCTACTTATTGTTCTATTTCAATTTCCTTCTTTTGTTACATATCAAATTACCTACTCTTAGCTTAATGATGTATTGTGTACGGAAACAGAATCGTCGCTAGGTACCTACCTAGGTATTATATCTGTGGTAATACCTAGGTGATCTGTTTTCGGATTTTAATATTCAAACTACGAATGACGATAGATTTACGGTGATTCGTCATGGAAAAAAGTAATAGGTACACAGTATCTACCTACCTACCTACCTACCTACCTACCTACCTACCTACCTACCTACCTACCTACCTACCTACCTTACCTGACTTCAATCACTGATTTAGGTAGGTATTTACTAACATTTACTTTATTTTTGTCCAGTGGCGGAGATATAACCCACAATCCCCGTGTCCCAGGCCTTCGCCCACTGCGCCACAGACGTCTATGTAAATAAATAAATAAATAAATATCCTTGGACATTTCACACAGCGTCATCTAGTCCCAAGCTAAGCAATTTAACGCTTGTGTTATGGTAACCAGATGACTGATAATTATAATACTTCAATACATTTTTTTGTAAATACATATTTATAGATTGAAAACACCCAGACACAGAACAAATTAGTATCTGCAGAACATACAAACATTTGTCCCGTAGCGGGAATCGAACCCGCGGCCTCCGCGTCTCAGGCGGGCTTTCGCCCACTGCGCCACAGGAGGTCGTCATTATAATATGTAAGACCAAGACCGGTCTCGTTTTCGCATGCTAAGCACTAAACTTGTTGCATAACTGTCGTGCCTAGATTTAAAATAGAGATCTAGAAATAAGCACGGAATATTATGCTAAATTATTCAATAAGCTTAACTTTCTCCTGACAAACTATGACCTGGTGATTATTTATTTATTAAGTTATTTTATTTATTTTAGACATTTCATACAGCATCATTTAGTCTCAAAACCAATTATAGACATTTGCGCGGAAAGACATTTGCGCGTTTGACCATTTGCGCAATAACCTTTTTGCGCGAAATCGTATATGAGCAAAGTTCACATGAGCGAGTCGAAACTTGAGCGGGTGGACATTTGCGCGACTTTTTTTAAAGTAGCTATAACTTTGGTTCTAGACATCGTAGAGACATGGTGTTTTCGGCATCTTGTAGGTGATGATATAATTTCCATTGCCATCCTTCTGAAACTAAATATTACACTTTCCATGTAACTCAACGTAGAGGGCGTTTACATCTTTTTATTGCAACGAAAATTATCTGCGCAGCTAAGACGTAACATATTACAAAAAAGGTGCGCGTTTAAGTCTTTTGATTGCTACGGAATCTCGTAGAACCCTCTACGTAATGTTATATAAAAAACGTTATGTTGATTATGAAAAGGTTGAAAATGGTAAAAAGTAGTGTTCGCTCGCTGAAAAGATGTATACAATTTCCCATTGCCTTCCTTTTTAAAATTTTAATCGAAAGATTTACCACATACCAATATTATAAATTCTTTGTAAGAATCGAGGTGCACATTTAAATCTTTTTCTTGCTACGGAAGCTCGTAGCACCCTCTACGTCTTTACGTAGAGGGTTCTACAGAAAACGTTATGCTGATTTTGAGAAGATTGGCAATGGTAAAAGGTAGTGTTCGCACGCTGAAAAGATGAAACAAAAATCATATACAAGATGCCGAAAAAAGCATGTCCCTACGACGTCTAAGTCCAAAGTTATAGCTACTTTAAAAAAAGTCGCGCAAATGTCCACCCGCTCAAGTGTCGACTCGCTCATGTGGAACTTCGATCAAATAGGATTTCGCGCAAAAAGGTTATCGCGCAAATGGTCATACGCGCAAATGTCTTTCCGCGCAAATGCCTATCGCGCAAGTGGTCGTCGCGCAAGTGTCCTGATACCTTACAGAAGGCTTACCGACGTAAGTAGGTAGGTACCTATTATTAAACAATTCAGTTTAGGTTCAAACTTCTAATTTAGGTTTACGTCAGCGTCTTAGCTTACGTCAAAAGCAGTTTATTAAGGACCTACACTGAAGCTCTTAACGGCCATAGTAATTAAGCCAATCAAGAATAACAGTTTGCCGCGAGTGCTTCAATGTCATCAAGTCAGTAGGAAATGTCTCATTTTTGAGCCGACACAAACCCGTCCCATACAAGCGAGAGTGAATGCACGTCAAACAAGAAACAATGTAGCAGTGTGCAAATCTAATCTTACTTTAAGATAATAAACACAATAGGTTGTATTCCACGTTTCCTGCCACCAAGATCGCTACTATACAGATAAGGGGTCAGAAGTATCTGAGCAATTTAGGTGTCAAAAATCACTGTACAGGAATTGGTGGACCTGGTGGGATTGTAAATAGTTAGTAAGTACCTAACCTTCGATAATGAAATCACTCCTATTTTTCTTTGAGCTATATTTCGGTGTTTGATTTTTTATCTAGTGGCGTCGCCGACGCATCAGGGGGTCTTATAAAAAGACGCCTTACAATAGTCACGTTCTTAAAACTAGGGGATTCTATAGTCTGTTCCAAGTTCCAACGCGACTCCCCACACCAGGGAAAGAGTCAGGCAAGAACCTGGTGGTGTGGGCCTAGCTTTTTTTATTGGTTTGAGTTTGTTTTTTTTAGTGGTGATTACGTAGGTATGTCCCAAATTAATGTCTTAAGACAGGTATGAGATTTACATTCCAGGTTGTTGAGATACATATGAGCGTATAAAAAAGGTACCTGATAAAAGGACATCCTTGTTATTATATTCACACCATTTATAGAGTTCATAAGCCTAAATTAATGAATGCCATTCATGATGCAAAAAGTTACTACTACATACCAAATTTCAACCAAATTGGTCCGGCCGTTTTTACGTGAAAGAATAACAAACATACTTACATACATTCTCACAAACTTTCAAATTTAGAATATTAGTAGGAGTAGGAAGTAGGATAGGAAGTAGGATAGTGGGATAGTAGGATTATAAATAATAGGTGGTACGGTCCATAAGTGGCTTAACTGGTTCTATTTTTTTTTGTACAGGAATGTAGGTAGGTATTAGTTTAAAAAAAAATTATTAGTTTAGTTTCTAAATAAATAAATACACCAGTTATGACGAACAATAAAAAGGTACTTAATGTTTATTTGTCCAGAGGTAATCTCCGAAATTACTCGGACCAATTTCAAAATTCTTTCAGCGATGCGTAGAATGAACTGTTGGGATAGTTATAGGCTATATTTATCCCGGTAGTTTCAGTACACCCGTGCAAAACCGGGACGTGCTGCTAGTCAAAATACCTGCAAATAAAAAAAATTAAATCAAAATAAAAACCCTATACGATTGTCACAAGAAAAATGTGCATTACAGCTGTAACTCAATAAACAAATTACACAAGCTGGTCAAGGTAATCTGATTATCTATTGTATTGTCATACGTGCGTCCACTACTGGGTCAACGTCATTTCACATGCGCATGAGCATGTGTATGTAGATAGGTGATACCCTAGTTACCACATAGGCTACTTTTTATCCCGATATTCCCGCGGAAACGGGACTTACGCGGGTGAAACCGCGGGACGCAGCTAGTACTGAATAATCTGGAGGTCTACCATGACGTATTATAAAACAATTGAGTTTATGTTCTAACTGTTCTAACTTTACGTCAGCGGCTTTAGCTTACGTCAAAAAGCATTTATAGGAGCTTAATGTTTCCGGTCATAGCACGCCGATCCCGAAAATTGTTGTAGTGTGTTGTGTTATAAATGTGTTTCGTGAAACCCAAGTACAAGATACAAGTACTTTGATTTTTGAATTGAATAATTTGACCTCTTGTTATATAGAATTACGAGACTCGGTCAGCTTGGTCAGTTCGCCATAAATTGAAGTGTGTAGTTTACACCCATATAAAGCGCCCACACGTTGCGCAAGCGATTGAGTGCGCAATGCAATGGTGTTCAACCATAAACCAGGTCATTATACTTAGGTACATTAAAAGCCATAACTTATAAGTATAAGTCGCGCCATCTATTCTTACCAAAAATACATTAGGAGGCTCGTACCATAGGTACACTCGTATTAAAATTCGTGTCACGGTACGAACTCTACCAAAACGGCTCGATCGATACTTATGAAATTTTCTAAATACTATCTATACTTTAATGTGTATATACTTTATTTACAGAAACTAAACTAATATAACTGTACAAAATACAAATAGAACCAGTTGAGCCAAAAAAAAAGCTATCTATACTAATATTTTAAAAAGGGATAAAATTTGTTTGTTTGTTTGACGGAGATAATCTCCGAAACAAATGAGCCGATTTAAAAAATTCTTTCACCGATGTGTAGAATGGACTGTTGAGAAGGTTATAGGCTAATATTTTATCCCTGTATTTTCATAAGTACACCCGTGCGAAGTCGGGACGTGCTGCGATTGTTTAATAATCTCGTGTCATGCATGATGGCACGAGTACGTCTCTTCTAGGACGGCTAAACGATTTATTGATCATTGTTTTCAACGTGTGTCTGAATATCGAAATAAAATGAAATGTGTGTTAACTTTGCGAACATATTTACAGAATATTATTCAGAGATTTGAATAGTGAAACCACAGAATTTCCGATATTGTTAAATGACACATCAGCCTCTCGTCAGTTTCACAATTAAATTAAATACGGTGTATTTCTGTTTTTAACCACATGTTTTACCCACATGTTGTCGGTGTTTCAACCCACTTCAAAGAATATGATTATTTTTTTTCGTTTATACCCAAAATATGTTTTACTTACAAAATTAGTAAAAATTGATTACGCTCTGTACAGAGGCGTAAGTAAATAAAAACGGAATATAGACACTATATATACTTCATTTCTTGAATCGAGCTAATAGGAACAAAAATAAACGCACGTGATTGGTCGTCGAAAATAATTGTATTTCTCGTTATTGGCTAGATTGTCAAATCAATTGTCAATTATCAAATCCAGCCAACCCAATGAATTTCGACGACCAATCACGTGCGATTATTTTTCTTCCTATTAGCTCGATTCAAGAAATGAAGTATAGGTAGGTATTTGTTACAAATTATTAAAAAAGTAAAGTCTTACCTACTTACCTAATACATCTAGGAAGCCTCTGGGCGGCCTAAAAACTCCGTCAGCAGAGATGGCCACATACGAACGAACCTAATATAAGTTTTTATAAACATTATTAAGTTAATCTTACATTGAACTCTAACCTAAACTTGTTCACAAAGTTCACGGTTTCTAAATCGTATTACGAATTTCCCCAAAACGAATGATATCTCGTTAAATCTCATGCATTGTTTCTTGTTATATAACAAGTTGTGAAATGCCACTGTGGTTCTAAAGGGCATCACATTAGTTTGGAGCAAGGTTTCTCAACCGCGGTCCGCAGACAAAAAATTGGCTAAGGGACCGCTTCTGACACAGCGTCATCTAGTCCCAAGCCAAGCGATTTAATGCTTGTGTTAAGAGCGTTTGTCCACCGCCGCCGTCACCGTCACGTCACCGAGAACGAGATGACGGCGCCGAAGTAGCGGTACATACATTTACATTACATTACTTAGCCGCGTGCGTGTCCACCACACATCCGTCACCCGAGCGCCGTCATCCCGGCCGCCATACTAAGCTCGGCCCGAAATAATCTCGTTCTCGGTGACGTGACGGTGACGGCGGCGGTGGACAAACGCCCTTATGGTTACCAGATGACTGATAATTAAATTTAATTTCTTTTTTTTTCGTAAATAAATATATACATATTATAAATAGAAAACACCCAGACACGGATTAAATATCTGTAGAACATACAAAAAGTTCTGATCGAACCTGCAACCTCCGCATCTAAGGCGGGCCTTCGCCCGCCTGAGACAGAGGCGACAAAGGCACTGCGCCACAGAGGTCGTCGTGCTCGATACTTATAAAAATACTAGTAGCACGTTCCGGCTTCGCACGGGTTTACTAATGAAGCTACCGGGATAAAATATAGCCTAACCTCCCGGACAGTCCATTCTACACACCCGTGAAAGAATTTTTGAAATCGGTCCAGTATTTTCGGAGATTACCTCCGTCAAACAAACAAACAAACAAACAAATGTTACCTCTTATAATATTATAGTATAGATAGTATAGACAGATATTGCTATTAAATTGTTTACTTTTGTTATTTAACATACAATTGTTGAATTTTTTCATTGTTATTTACCCTAAAGTTTAAACGATTGAGTAGCCCTGGCATAAAACGTAATTTTCTTTTATTACGTGAATTTTTATGAACTGTGGGCCTTTGAAGATTGACATGATAAAGACCAGATTCGAATATAACAAGAAGAGTACTTGCTAATAATGTGGAATTGTGGAGTGAAGAAAATATAGGTGTACTTTGTGTAAAACTTTTTAAACTATCATGGTTTTGAACATTAAAAACACTTAAAACGGGATATTTGACCATGATTCGTAGATTTTAATAAATCTACATACCATGGTAAATATCCCGGAGACTAACTTACTACGCTCTCTCTCTTCAATACCATGACAGTTTAAAAATTATTAAATCGGCAGATATATTCGTTTTAACCAGCAGCGCCTCCTCCTTTGGAGTGGCAATTTGCTGAGACCGGACCCTTTTGGTACATTGTTTGTTTGCTTTTGTGTTACCTACTACTACCTATTTTCTAAATTTTTGCTTATTAAAATTTTATTATTGTTGTTTTTTTTCTCTTTTCTGTGTTAGGTTTATATTGATTTCTGTTCTGTTTTACTTGTACCAAATAAACGTCATATCTTATCTTATCTTATCTTATCTTATCTTTTCTAACCCGATTGTTCCCTCAAAATAGTAGCAACACCTCAATAACTTTTCAACAGCTGTGTCAGTAAAAAGAAATGAAATAAAAATGAACCTAATTCACTGGTTGACACCTTCGATTAAATAATTGATACATGTAAGGTCCACCATAACGTATAAATTCTACTATACGTCCAAGTTAAATGTCGGTTACCGGTAAAATGTGAAATGTCATTAGCCCTACTTGGGATCGCCGAAAATGAAGTTCCGTAAATTCTCGTGGTCATCTTGTTTTTTGTTACGAATTGTGTATTAGACCCTGTTCACACGGCATTGTTTGCACGTTTTTTCACGTATTCGTTTTTTAACGTACAATCACCCAGGTCTTACCAAGATAAGCTGGTAAACGAGACTCTACTTGGGATCTACGAAAGCAAAGTTTTAATAATGTTTTTCAGGGTTGTGAATTACCCACTTATAATTAACTGCCAACATTAGCTGATGCCGTACTGGAGATTAACGCAAACGAAGTCTCGCGATAATTTTCGGGGTCAGCACTATTACGAACACAATATCCACCAACATAGCTCTAGAAACAGTAAGAGGTGAGGAGTTCCTTATCGGAGAAGCTCGTAAACTCGTATATTTTACGTCGATCCCCAGTACGGCCTCAGGTTATACCTACTAACCGCAAGAAAGGGGTGGTGGTGCATTTCAATACCTATTAAAGACAATTACAGCCTAAATAATTGATACAGATTGTGAAATTATAGTGCACCTGGAACCTTGGGAGCTAAATAGGTAGTAAAACTTCACAAAGACTCGTGAAATTATACGAACATGTTGTTTTTGTAAATAAAGGGATTATTTAAGAACGGAAAATAAAGAATTGAAACAGGTAATGACGATTAAAAGATCTTACTTATTGTTTTTAAAACTTTTCAAACTATCTAAACTTTTATAACTATAAACTAAATGGATAACTGTATAAACTTGTACCTAAAATGTAAGACCTACCCTTGTACAATAGTTCTGCAATAAAATATTTCTGATTCTGATTCTGATTCTGATATCATGGTTTTGAACATTATAAACACTTAAAACGGGATATTTACCATGATTCGTAGATTTATGAGTTTCCCGATATTTCGGGACAGTTGCATGCTTCATGAAACACACACGGTATTATGCGCCATGACAAGTTTGCTCGATAGGTGGATTTCCTTGGTGGTATGGCGAAGAGGGATTGCGGTCCCTAACCTTTAAAAAACATGGTCGTATCATTTTTGCTTACATTTGAGACATCCAGACTAAAATCGAATTTTGAATAACTTTAAGAGACAATACCGATGAACATAAAGGGGGATAATCGATAGTCATTGAGGTCCCCCTTTGCCCTACCACCACTGATCCACCCATTAAGTTTTACAGGCAATAAAGTCACCTAGCTTATAAATCTGTATTTAAGTGATTCTTGAGGTCCTACAAAAATAAATACATTTTTCTTTCTTTCTTTCTTCAGTTACAACCTGTCTTAATTTTATTACGTGTCTTTCAAATCGCCTCTTAATTTGAGAAATTCTTCGTAGTGCACCCATTTTGAAGAACACCAAATTATTTCCGCATAGCACACCTTTTTAGGTGCTCTTCATTCAATAGGTACTTATAACTGTTAATTTTTATTCCTCAAAACGCACTAATGACTATAATTGTTGTATCAGTAGAGTCCTAATTGGCGTGGCACGGTCCGTCTCTTTGTGCAATCCGAAACAATAGTCACCAAAATAAATCAAGTTAATAAAGAAAACAATGTAAATGTAAGGTAAACAAAAGACTATTGAAGTCTAGCTCAGAGGGAGAACTTTACACCAACGGGCTCCCACACAAAACCGCGAATTCGCATCGCATCGCCAAAATCTGCGAATTCGCACGAAGGCATCGCAAGAATTTGCGATCTGCTTCGCATCGCACATTCCTACATCGCCCTACTGAACGGCTTGCCGCACAAATTCGCGCGAGCTCGCATCGCAGAAACTTGCGATGCGAATTTCTGCGATGCGAGCTTGCATCGCATCGCATCGCAGTTTTGTGTGGGAGCACTAACTAGAAAGTAATGGATACCTACATTGACAACAGATACTGTCCACACTCGCGTCGCGAACTGCGAAATAAGCTTTTTGCAGTTCTAGAGGCTAATAATTAAATGATGAAAAAAAAAGAAAATGAAAAGAAAAGGACTTCGTTATCTCGAATAAAGACTAGTTACAGCTATTACAACATACCTACAAATGTTGTACCCTCAAATAGCTGTAACTTGTTAAAGAACGATCAAATAAGCCGTCTCTCGGAACTAAACATCAAAACGGATAAGCCCCCGATTGCCTAACTTGTACAACAAAATTGCGAATCAAAAATAACATTAATCCGCGAAATCAACGTTCAGATTCCTTTCGCATATTCCCGTGTCACGAATAGTTTTACGATTTCGCGTGAGATCTGCCGGTGAGTGCGGATAGACTCTATCGGCAGGAAGCGCACAGAGGCCCTACCATCAGTTTACTGTAGTATCGATACCAAGTCAAGTATCACAAAATGCATGAGAATCCAGCGCCGCCCCCCGTAACTTGCACACTAATAATATTAGTGTGATGTAATCCATATCCATACTATCCATCATCAGATGATTGTTCCGACATTGATGCTCCGATAATTGACAGAGTCACAGGCTACTTACGGGAACTATTTACCGCGGGAAATCCCGGGGCACAGCTAGTGAACTAAAATAATTACTTGACCCGTTTTAGCGAGGATAGTTAACTTGGCCACTCGCAAACTGATGGTAGGGCTAAGTACTAGTTTTTTCATTGTTTTGCTTTCCTATCAGATGGATTTAGATGTTTCTGTTTCTGGGTTTTTTTTATCGTATGATTTGAAAACCAAAGAGGAGAGATATGTTTTGAAACAATGACACATTATTTGTTTGTCAAATTTGTCACATCGTAATTTCACGGTATTTGTTTACATTTTACGTTTTGTAATTTTATTTTAATTATTATAATTATGTTAAGAGTGGTGTGCATGTTGTTCTTGAAAAAACTTTGAGGATCCGCTGAGGATCTTTGGGGAAATGAACACAAATGTAGGTAGCTGTACCTACTACTTGAAAGCTATAGGTTGTTATTGAGACTATTAGATTTAATTACATATTTAATATGTTGTTGTTTTCCAGGATATAGAAAACTGCAGACATGCGTGTTTTGCTACCAGGTGCTCAACTCAGCCGGCAGTAAGTTTTATAACCAACAGTGTATCACTGTGTATGTGTGTGTGTATGTATGCAAATGATGATGATGATTTTGTCAAGTTGCAGATGTATCCGAACGGCTTTCAAAGTTTTTTGGATGGCCATAATTCTTGTCTTAGTGCTTGTGGTGTATACAAACAAAGGTAAGTGTAAATCTACATTAATATTATAAAGAGGTAAAATTTATTTGTTTATTTTTGTTTGACGGAGGTAATCTCCGAAACTACTCAACCGATTTCAAAATTTTTTTCACGGTCGTTTATAATGGACTGATCGGGAGGTTATAGGCTATGTTTTATCCCGGTAGTTTCATAAGTACACACGTGCGAAGCTGGGGAATAAAGTAACTCAACCGAACGGGATCCCGCGCATCAATGGTGTAACATAAACAAGTTGCAAAATTAAAAATAAATAGGTATCCTTGGAAATTCGTCACGTCACTAATATTTTTTTTGTTAAAACGACTTCAAATTCGTGTACTTACTTACCTACTATTTTATGTTTTCAGTACAATATGAATCGAAGCAGGAGATGAATACGCAAATGGAGATTGTGATGCTGCAGTCCAAACTGAGGTTTTTGCAATTTCAATACAAAATGAAGCAGGGTTTGGTCAAAAAATTGAAGGTATAAGTTATAGTAAAATGAATAGTATAATTACAGTAAAATGGAACATTCATCATCATCATCATCTCAGCCCATTTTCACCCGCGGTTGGGTAATAGGTCTCCCCCAATTGTTTCCATTTCTCCCGGTCTTTTCCTAGGTTAAAAAAAAAGTAACTTTAATTTCGTCACATTCGACGAAGAGTGGTGGGAATCAGCCAAAGATCATTTTCAAAAAAAAAATCATTTATTTGGAACACAAATTGCCAATTGTACAAAAAACAACAAGGAACGTTGACTGCCACAAAAGTTTAAAACTGCGTAGTGGAGTCAGCGCTCTCCTAAGATAGGGATGGTTTGAAGAGTTTGGGGGAGACCTTTGCCCAGTGGGACGTAATAGGTTAAAAAAAAACTTTAACTTTGTAAGAGAGCTTTTTTGCACCCTCATGTCTGTCCGTGTGAAGATTCTCATCACATCCTTTATTTTTTTTGGGCCACTTCGGATGTATAGTCGTTGAATGGCTGACTGTTATTTACATTTTAAGATTATTATTAACTTTTTTGTATTTATATTGTGTGAAAGTAGGTATGTAAATTGACTTGAAAATATCATGAATGTCAGGCCTCTAGTCAACCTGCAACCTGTACCTATACAATTATCAATCAATTGAAATTGATACCCTATCCTTGTAACTTTAGTTTGACGCCAACATGAAGTAAAGTTTTATTTTGCAGAATGAAATAATGGTTAAATTCAACACGGCCGGTTCAGAAGAAAGCGACAAAAGTGATTCAGTGTACGATGATATTGTTAGACTTTTAAAGGAGAAAAGTGGTATGTGTCCGTCACTGTGCCACTTTATTAACTTATGTCACGGTGAAATTGTAAAAGCCGTTAGATAATGTGTTTGTTTCTACTAAAATGATTTTTGATGTTTCCCGTCTCGATCGTTAATTCCATAAAATAGATTGAGGATCAGTCAGCATACTAGAAGAAAGAAAGAAAATAATTTATTTAGACACACAAAGCGATTTAGCTTAGGTCCTAAAATGAACTGCTTTTGCCGTAGGAATGCGAAGGCGCTGACGTTAAGTTAGAACAGTTTGAACCTAAACTGAATTATAATCATGTCTTGGATCGAGCTAACAGGAACAAAAATAAACGCACGTGATTGGTCGTCGAAAATAATTATCTTTCTCGTGATTGGCTAGATTGTCAAATCAATTGTCAGTTGTCAAATCTAGCCATCACGAGAATAAACAATTATTTTCGACGACCAATCACGTGCGCTTATTTTCCTTCCTATTAGCTCGTTTCAAGAAATGAAGTATAGGTATTTAATTAATAGATACAAGTCATCATGATAAGCCTCTTGACCATGATCTTTGGAGATGTGAATAACTACGTCGAAAAATCATGAAATTGCTCTACGAAACGAAATAAATGTCAGTTTTATAATTTTTTCTCACAATGTTTGACAAAATTTGTTCCATGTCGAAGTCCAGATAAGCAAAACAGCACAAATGCTCAATCAAATAAACGAAATCTATACATGCAGAAAACTTCACATTCGTGAAACCGGTACAGCATCCAGAGCCGATCCAGGCGTCCATCTCGTTCACGACCATGCCGCATCTCTTGAGGAGTTATAGGACCACCTGCCCAGCTGTCCAGATATCTTCACCAAGGAAGAGCGGTGATATTGATGTGGTGATCGGCATACCGACCGTGAAACGGGATGTGGAGTACTACTTGGCTGATACTATCAGGGTGAGCTTCATCATCATCATGGGCAGCTCAAATTATAGCCCACTGCTGGGTAAAAGCCTCCTCCCTCAAACGCCCTGTGCTGTTCTCATCCATGTCTTTCCCTCTATGGCCTCTGTATCATCTACCCGCCGATGGACAAACTTCTGACTATCCTATTAAAAGAATTCAAAGGATATAAAGAATAACATAAAAATCTGAAAAATGTCTACCGTTCCCTGGTATACACACTACACTACACAGTCGTGATTATATTTGATTTTTCATTTCACAAGATTTATTGTAATCTTCAAAGAATCTTAAAAATGTCTAAAAGACGTGAAAGAATGTCTACCGCCGCTCAATTTTTTTCTTTATTTCATAATGCCTTTTTTGTTTCAGTCGCTCATCGATGGTATGACACCTGAGGAGTTGAAGAAAACTCTGATAATAATTTCTATTGGGGAGGTTGATGACCTCAATTACATAGCGGACACCGTATATAGCCTTAACTTTGAGTGAGTACTTACCTACCTATCTGCCACAGTATTTTTTTTTCTACAAACCTGCACTACTCCGTCAAACAAAACACCGATTTAAAAAATATTAATGAGATAAGCTTGCCCAGTACCTACTTAAACCATCCTGTGAGCTTAGCCGGTCATATCCACAGAAAAGACTGGTCAACATGTGGACTAGCTGTGGTTTATCACCGTTCTATACTTACTAATATTATAAAGAGGTTATTTATTTAAGTATTTATTTATTTATTTAGGTTTACCAACAATTTGTAACAATAATACTTTTACATGGTACACATAGTATAAACGTACACTGACGCACTGACAAATGCTAATTGCACAACCACTAAGAGCCTGTCCAGAAAGCGCGATTTACGCGCGTGTCAACTCGCGCGTAAGCACTCGCGCGTTCTCGAGATACTAGAGCTACATACATCCCGTCCAGAGACCCGTTTTACGCGCGTGTGAGGTAACGCGCGAGGGCATCTGGACGGGATGTATGTAGCTCTAGTATCTCGAGAACGCGCGAGTGCTTACGCGCGAGTTGACACGCGCGTAAATCGCGCTTTCTGGACAGGCTCTTACAGGTAAACACAGCATGCTTATTTAAACAAGGAAGAATACAAAACAAAACAGTAAAGCTTTCAGAAACAAAACAGAGAGTAAAGAAAAAAATAAAAAGTTATGTTTGTTTGTTTGACGGAGGTAATCTCCGAAACTACTCATACAATTTCAAAAAATTCTTTCACCGATGTCTATAATGGACTGCTGGGATGGATAGGCCTACTTTATACCCGTAGTTTCATTAGAACCCGTACAAAGCCGGGACGTGCTGCTAGTTTATTGAAAACCGAATGATTTCAGATTCGAAGCATACTTTGGCGAGTTGATCGAGGTGATAAGTCCTTCTAAATACTGGTACCCGGACTGGAATGCCTTGCAGCCAACCCTTGGAGACTCCCAGAAGAGAAGTCGCTGGAGAACCAAGCAAAACCTGGACGCTGTGTTCCTGATCTCATACGCTCAGAGTAGAGGAGCTCATTACCTGATGCTGGAAGACGATGTATTGGCGAACAAGGGTTATATGACTGTAAGTTTTTTTTTTTTTTTTTTTTCTGACGGACTACTGTTGACTGGTCAGATGGACCTTCGCAACTTTACCTGACTATGGTGAGAGCAGATGGCTCTACACCGGAAAAAGATTGTAGCGGCAAACATGCACAAGGGCACCTCTTAGGTACGAACCTCGGCTTGGGCTGTTGCCATGGGGGACAAATCGAATGACTGCTTGCTCTGAAGGGGCGGAAAGGGACAGAGATGTCTTCGACTCCGCCGGCGGAGTCGGTGTCGTGTATAGTGTAAGGTGTGTGACTATGGATTTTTTAGACGACCTTTGTACCGCAGTGGCGAAGGCCTGAGACGCGGTGGGGGTTTGATACCACGGGACAAATGTTTCTGTGTTGTTGTTGATGTTCTGCAGATATTCGTTCTCAATAAGATTTATTTTGAACCAATCATCCTGTCAGGGTAAATCTTTTCCACCCAAAGGTTGCCTGCATCGCTGTTAGCGATAAGGCCGCCCATTGTACATTTTTAACTTGGTTGTAAATATTTTATTTGTTGGTGTGCAATAAAGAATTTTCATTTCATTTCATATTTTGAAAAACATTTTTTTTTAAATTAAATAAGACTACCATGTACCAAAATCTGAATCCACTTAACAGTAGGTTTGTAATCGATAATTTTCAACAGGAAATATTAAAATTCGCCACGAACCAGACATTAACAAATCCTCACTGGTTCTTCATAAACTTCAGTAGAACTGGTGGTATCGGCAAGTTCTTCCGGATGGAAGACCTGAGTTTCTTCTCCGCTTACCTTCAGGTGTTGTACCTGTACATGCCGATAGACTGGCTGATCGAGCTGTACCTGGCTGGACGGGTTTGCGGGCTGCACAAGACCTCGGTAAGTCTTATAATTGACAAGTTTACGAACATGCACAGAGGCCCATCAGTTTTTTTTTTTTTTTTTTTTTCGGACGGACTATTCTGTTAAGTGGTCTTTGGGACCTTTATAACTTCACCGGACTTTGGCGAGGGCAGAAGGAGTTTTATTTTTGCGGCGCCCCTAGTGGCGTTTAGGTCTTGCCTGCAAACAAAAATAAGTAACTTCATCTAGTGCTAAGTAGCATGCAGTCGGATGCCTAAACGCCGCCAGGTGATGCCGCAAAAATCAAAAACCAAAAAATAGCCCGAAGAAAATTAGGAGTGATTTCCATGTTCGAGGTGAGGCACCCCTGGTAATATTTCGATGGTTTTAGGAAAAATGCGGCCAACTCAAGAACAGTATTCGTCCCACATACAAAAAAACACTATTTGAACATGCTGGACTGTATTCGTCACTTCGAGGGAAAATACAGAAAGTTAAGGTAATTTTAACCAAGATTTGTCAACTAAAACCCAAATACGAGTACTAAAACACAAATGCTCTGTGCTCTTACATTACAGGCAATAGAGTCACCTTGATATTAAGACGTACATTTTTAAGTGATCCTTGAGGTCCTAAAGAAATAAACATTTTTCTTTCTTTCATTTATATGCGCAAATCAGGAAAGAGCATCTCATGTATGTATTTTTTTTCTACCAGGTAACATTCTTCTAAGTTAACTTCAAAGACCAAGGGACCGCCTCCGCGTGAGACTCGTGCGATATCGTCGTGCCACGTCTTTCTATCAGCATGTCTCCACACGGCGATTTAATCGCGGCATATATCAAGCAAATGTTATTTTATGATACCTAATCGCCTAGGGGATGTCTCCACGAGCGAAGGAATCGCGACGAGTCCGAGTCCGTAGTATGAGTCCGTCACGTCGATAATATCGCCGTGTGGAGACGGCTCCATGGAGTGTACAGAAATACGTGGCACGACGATTATATCGCCGCGTTTCTCTCGCTCGTGGAGACAGCCACTTGTAAATTACGTGATAGGACGAAATCATTGCGATACCCTCGCCCGGCGATCCCTTAATCCTAATATGACATAAGAGTTATTTTCCCAACATTTTCATAGAGACGAAAACACAAGTGGTTGAAAAGAATCAAATTGAAGAACACTTACGCAGATAAACTGTTTACCATCAAAGTGTATGTGATGCAGAAAAACCATGAGAGTGTGATGAAAACCCTGGCTTCGGGTCTTCGGAATAGAGGGATCCTTGAGGACTGGAAAATGGCTGGAATCAATAATTCTATCCATCTGATTCGTAGATTATAGTTCTAGTCTTGTCTCACGAAATCCATTGTCAGCGGCTATCAACCTACGTCCAAGGATATTTATTTATTTATTTTAATATAGACCGCTCTCACGGGTGTAAAAATCGCGGCGATTATTATCGTCGTGCCATATATTTCTATACCCTCTATCTCTACATAGCGATTAAATCGCAACGATACTACGTACGAGTGACATTCGATTAGTCCTTCTTATGATAATCGCTTTATTGTGTAAATTACCAGATGATAATCGAATCGTCGCGATACACTCGTCTGTGGAGACGGTGCCTTAGGTACTCCTTAGTAATGATTAGTATCACGTGGTATCACAAAATTCCAAGGGACTTCTTTCATGTAACTTTTTAAACTATCACGGTTGAACCATTATAAACACTTAAATCATCATCATCAGCCCTTCTCATCCCACTGCTGGGTATAGGCCTCTCTTCAATTAAATACATTCATGAAATGCGACAATTGCTATTTTAAAAAATTGTACCTTTGTTTTAACTTTTTACTCGTATCATTAACAGTAGGTAGACTCTTTCACAAAAAGACCACAATATCATTTACATCGCGAAATTAATTTTGTAAATTGAATGATATTGAAAATGTGGCGTGCATGGCATTGGCACATTTCAAAATTGGTGAATATAAATTATTTTATACACCATTTTCGTCTCAATTTTCGTCGCCAAACCACTGTGAAACGGAAAACATGTTGAATAAAAATTGTGTCGTAATTTGTGCTTTTCTTTCTATGTTTTAGTGAAAACGTGTAAGTACCTACCTATCTAAGTGTTTTTCAAATAAAACAGCTTAGTATAGTCTACATGCTTTTGTAAGTTAGTTGGTTCTACTGTTAGAGCTGATTTACACAGGGTCAGTGACTGACTTCAAATTCGAGGCAAGTCAGTGCTGACCCGAAAAAAACCCTGTGTAAACTGATTTGAAGTCAGTACAGTGGCTTGAAGTCAGCGCTGACTTGAATATTCGGACACGAATATTTTAAAGTCAGTCGGCGCCCCCCGCCACCCGCGCACCCCCGCGCCAGCCAAATAAACCCCGTGTAAACAGACAAGTCAGTGCGTGGTTGTCACTGCCGCTGCGTTGTAGAGTGACCACGATTTTTCAACAAATAATTAAATCGTCGTTTCAGTTGTTTTCGCGAATTCATTTTTCCCACTGACTTCACACACGTGTGCTCACCGTGAGAAACGCACCACTACTACTTACTTCATGTAAACAGAGTAAGTCAGTCGCGGCGCCGACATTGGCGCTGCGACTGACTTGTCTACTGACCCTGTGTAAATCAGCTATTAGGTATTAGTATTTAGTCAGTTACTTCAAGAAATGAATTTCTTGTAAGAAAAACATATAATGGGATACTTACCATGATTCTTATATTAATTAGTTTCTCGATACCTACCTATTTCTCGTTTTTAACCAACTTAAAAAAATACCTTTAATTAGAGCATAAAACCATCTCATTTACAGGCAATAGAGTCATCTAGCTTAGGTATACCCTTGAGGTCGTACAGAAATAAACACATTTTTCTTTCTTTCATTTTTAACCCAAACAAATTCCAAAATGTTGAACTACCCTGGATATAGGTGACTGCATAGTGATTGTCATCATCATCATCATCTCAATCATCTCATCCAAGATCTGCAGGTCAAGATGTTAAAAATTAAACTTCAACTTCCAGCCGAGTTTGCGCAATGGGAAAATCCAGCAGCTTATCATCCCTCATAATAACCCACCATTACAAAGTATAACAACAACTCTAGAGTCTGTGAGTGGACACAGTATAGAGGGCGCTTATGACGGCGAATACTTCTATTGGGGCAAGAAACCGAGAATGAATGACACAGTCGAGTTTCACTTCGTTATACCTTTGAAATTAAACAAGTAAGTTTATTTTCCCCCTTATGCATATTCGACCAGTAAACCTGTATTAGCGAAAACGCATATTATATCTGTTGCTATCTCTTTTCGTTGAAATATGAGTGACAAGAAAAAAACGTTATCTAGACCTGTATTAAATTGTAAAGTTTTTATGAATAAGACCCTAAGTATTTAAAACTAGCAGCAAGTCCATTGCACGGGTACTAAACTAGTTTACACACAGATGAAGAGTTTTTGAAATCGGCTGAGTAGTTTCGGATTTCGGAGATTACCTCCGTCAAACAAACAAACCTTAGGTACCTCTTTATAATGTTAGTAAGTATATAATAGACTAGCACGTCCCGGCTTTGTTTGATTGAACTAATGAAACTACCTTCGTAAAACGAAATTCGTATTTGTCGTTATGTTGGTGGAAACCTAATTTGGAAGATTAACCAATATAAGATGACCTGCGATGTCATTATTTATTTATTTATTTATTTATTTATTGGTTTACAACAGCTGTTACACTAAAAAATAGCTCAGCTTACAAACTAGATTATGAACTAAGTGCACAGTTTTTTACAGTAAACACATCATGCATTATATAAAAAAGTTTTTTTGTAGGTAAGTGTAATTTACTTAATGTCTAATAATAATAATCTAAATATTAAAATCTAATTGAGCGAGCTTGGTTTTTGAATTTAGTGAGGTTAGTGCCAAAAATGTCGAGACAATTACTGTGTGAGTTATAAAGATTGCATAGCCTTGAGACGGGTGAATTAGAACCTAGGACTGATTTACGAAACGGAGGGTAGAGAAGTGCGGCGGGTTTTCTAGGGTATCTGTTTGGAATTCGAAAATTAAATGTTTCTAACAGCGTAGGGCAGTCTGTGATACTACGTAAAGTTTTGAAGAGAAAAACAAGATCAGACACGTTACTACGCTTTTCGAGGGATTCCATCTTGAAATATTCGAGTCGCTTCTTGTAACTCATGGTTCGGCTAGCGATTCCCGCCGTGTAAGATAAATGGTTTAAAAAACGTTTCTGAACCCGTTCGAGTCGCAAGGTATGAGTCGCGTAATGGGGACGCCATACTACACTGCAGTATTCTAAAATGCTTCGTACAAGTGAGTTGTAAACTAGAATTTTGGTCTTTGGCTTTTTGAAGACTTTAGCATTTCTGATTACAAAACCGAGTGTTTTGCTGGCTTTCTTAATAATGTTATTGAGGTGAGGAAGGAATGTTAGTTTACTGTCTAGATAGACCCCTAGGTCACGAAGAACATCAGTCTTGATCAACTCTGCACCCGAAATATTATATTGAAATGTTAATGGATTTAACTTACGAGTAAAGGTTATTTGTAGGCATTTGTTGGTGTTGAGCTTCATGTTATTATTTAAGCACCATTCATATAACTTATCAATATCTTCTTGAAGTAGTTGTGCGTCGTTGATAGAATTTATGGTACGAGCTATCTTTAAATCATCAGCAAACATGAAAGGAGTAGAGTGAATAAATTTAACGGGAAGGTCGTTGATGAAAATATTGAACAGAATGGGTCCTAGATGGGAGCCCTGGGGTACACCCGAAGTTATTGAGAAAGTATTAGACTCATAACCGTCGATAACTACGTAGAAAGAACGATCAGTAAGATAAGATACAAGCCATTCATAAAATGAACCATGGAAGCCATATGCGGCTAGTTTCTGCAAAAGAACATTATGAGGAACCTTATCAAATGCTTTACTAAAATCAGCATATATCACGTCAATTTGTTTTCTGGAATCAACGGTATCAATAATTTTTTCTATGAAAGGTACCAAATTGCTGTTTGTGGATCTGCACGAAATGAACCCATGTTGATGAGAGGATATATACTTCTTCAGATAGTTTTGAATTAATGGACATATTAGTGCTTCAAAAACCTTTGCAAGAGACGGGAGAATCGATATTGGGCGATAGTTGTTGACTTCCTTCACTGAGTCGGCTTTATGGATTGGCACCACTTTAGCTAGCTTCCAACATGTAGGAAATATTCCCGAAGCCAGTGATTTATTAAAAATGATATGTAAAGGTGTTACCAGCTGATCTGCACATTTGAGAAGGAATAGGGTAGGTATATTATCGGAGCCAGGTCCTTTAGTGACATCCAATTTTTTGAGATGATTGTGTATAGTTTTATAGTCGATATATTGAATACATAAACTGTCAGAACTGGCTGACAACTCACTTAAGTAAGGGCAACCATGGATAACGTCATTATTTTGGACACCCGGGCTGTAGACAGAAGAGAAGAAGGATCCAAACATATTACAGATTTCCAGGCCATTGTTTGCTGTGTCGGCTCCATTAGACATGGAAGCAGGGTATCGACTAGTAAAATGACGTTTGGCCTTCATAAAAGACCAGAAAAACTTAGGATTAGATGCAATTTTCTCCTCTGAGTGTTCAATGTACAAGTTGTACAATTTAGTCGCGAGCTTTTCACATCTTTTGGTACAGATTCTAAGAGATATCTTATCCATAGGGTTTCTATAAATGCCAAAGCGCCTTTTTAAATTGTTTTTTTCATTTATTAAACGAAGTAAGCTTTTATTGAACCATGGAGGAAGTGATTGGTTTTTGGGTACAATTTCAGGGACATGTTGAGTGATAAGTTTATTGATTACTGCATAAAATAGATCTAATGCTTCATTTACATTTAGTTCTGAGAAGAGAAGATGCCAATCCATTTTTCCTAACTCAGTGTTGATAGCATTGTAGTCGGCTTTGTGAAAGTTTGACCGCTTAGTGTGTTTGCAAGGTTGTAATTTAGGTTGAGAGTTAAAACTGATACAAATTTCAAGAGGAGGATGAAGTGTATCGACTTTGCTCAATATGTCAGTAGATGCAGAGACTTCACAGAGTAAGATATCCGTTAGCACTAAGTCTAGAATTTTATTATTTTTATTGGGTACAAAGTTTAATTGCTTTAAGTTATTAACAAAAGTAAAGTCTATAAAGTCTAGACATTTTACAGGATATGATAGAGAGTTATTAGATCTACGTACAATATTCCAATCTATTATACTCATATTAAAATCACCAATCAATAATGTGCTCTGATCAAAAACCTCCATCACTGAGTTAAATTTATCCATAAAATGTTTAAGGTGGGGTTTTAACACTGGAGGTGGAAGATATACAGCACACAACGCTAGCTTATGACAAGAATTCAATTCTACTGTTACCCAAAGGTCATTGCATTCGCTTTCCCAAGCAGTGACTCTGTCAACAGCGAACTCCTTGGAGACAGCCACTAAGACACCACAGCCATCCAGTTTATTACAATAACTGGAGGATTGTCTATCCCGTCTAAACACGTTGTATCTGTTATCAAAGAGTTCGCCGTTGTGTACCGTATCGTTCAACCATGTTTCAGTGAGGACTATGATATCGTAGTTCGTACATACTATTTTTTTATAGAAATCGTGGGTTTTAGTACGTAACCCACGCGTGTTCTGGTAATAAATATTAAGCGCGAATTTTAAAGATGATTTAGCCAGTATTAAGCACAATTTTCAATAAGGATGACCTATTTTACTTAAGGTTATCTAATGAGTCCATGTTCCTGATAAGTTTGAACTCGGAGTCATCACTTTTTCTCGTGTAAATACGACCTCCTCTGATCCACACATACTTGTACCCTTTTTCTTTAGCCATAAGTCGGGTGGCAGCATGTAACGCCTTATTAGCTGGGCTCAAGTGTTCAGTGATGTAGATTGGGCTTTTAGTACCGCCGAACCCGAGGTGAGATGTGTTGAGCTTGTCAGCAATCGGCTTAGGCTTATTGAAGTTGATAGAGGCTGCAAGGAAGCTGTCCCGTAGCTTCTGACTGTTGAACTGCACAATGATCGACTTCGGACGATTGCTGTTACTGTTGAATTTTGGAGTCCTAGTGCAGTGAGAGATACTTTCCTCTTTGATTTCACAGCCAACAGTTTTTCCCAGCTGAGTTACGACAGTAATGAGGTTCTCATTGTTCTTTTCAGGAACACATTGTATTTCAGCGTTATTGGACCGCGCATTTTGCTCCAAAACGTTTAGGCGCGCAGACATTTCGTTCATAGTAACCGTCATGCTATCGTTTTTGCCTTCTAACACTTTAACAGTCTCCTTTATCACTGCATTTTCTTTCAGTATATCTTCATACTGGCGGCTCATAAAGTCGACAGACTCTCTTACATCCCTTATTTCATTATGTATGGCTTTGAGTTCTCTGTTCAATAAGGTTTTCATAGAGGTCTCGAATTTGGGCAACAGGGCGTCGAATTGTTGAACCAGAACACTTTGTATGATTCCCTGGATACCAGCTTCAGTAACTGATGCGTCAGCTGTCTCCGGTGCTGGTGGTGATTGTAGTGCTTGTCTTTTGTTTACACGAGGGGCATTTGTGTTGAATCTTACTGGTGTGCTATCATTCTTTTTGGACTTGGATAATTTTCCAGAACAAATAGGACAGTTCCATGGTTTAGATTCTTCAGGTCCATCCATGCCCAAACAGGTTTTATGAAACGATTTCTGACAAGTTGAGCACGTAATAGATTCTTCATTCGAATCATCAAGGGCACAGCATCCCCACTTTATCTTGGAATCGGCCATAGTAATGTTTTATATCAAAAAACGCTAATGGGATGCCTAGCAATTAATTTGCAGTCAATAAAGGGATGCACACTAGTAAAGGCCCACGAAGTATCCAGCAAGTTTAGCACACGAATAAATGACCCCGTCGAAGTAAGGTGTTGTAAAGGTGGTGCCCAGAACGGCGTAAGCGCCGTGGAGAACGTGTCGCTTACGCGTTTGTCGAAGCGAATCTCAATATGACCGAACTGTGGGTAAACTTGATAATTGTTATTTGTCACGATGTTTAATTATGTGAATAATTCAATCAATTTACAATGATCGATCTCACCCGATAGTCCACAAGGTAAGTGACAGTTTTAGGCACTTTTTTATCACTTTTCACTCACTGGAAGTACTCAAATTAGAATTTTAAAGCAATTTATTTTACGTAGCTCTCACACTATCAACTCATGGATTATGGAATTATAAACTCTGACTCTGAGCCAGACTCTGAGTCTGCACACAGACCTGAGTCAAGTATCGATTTATGGACACTACTATCTCTATGGAAACTGAGTAGGTACCGAGATACAATACAAGTCATACAATCACAATATTAATTTACTTATTATTTTGTTGTTTATCATCCTATCAGGTTTTTCTTCAGAACTGGTAACTGGAACTACAAGAATGACGTCATCAAGAACGGCGCTGGCGTAGTGGAGGTGCTGTCGAAGCATTACGCCTGCGTCAGCATGTTTGATGAGTTTGGCAACTCTGAAGGAAATGTGAGTTTTTAAACTCAGAAACTCTCGAATGGACTATCCAAAAAGTTTGGCGTTCGTTTGAATCCCAGCAGTAAATTTTAGGTTACAGATTACGGTTCACAGGGTCGATTCTCGACTACTTTCAAAACATTACGCGGTAAGAGATTGCACGTTAGCTTTTGTTTTCTGAAATCCAGAGAATTTTTCAAAATAAGTACACCGTGACGGTTATTTGGAAAATAAGGCGGCAGAAGGCTCACCAGTCACCATGCAAACTCTATTCTAATTTGTTACTTTTTTATAAGTACTGTTACTAAACTATAGTCAAGACTCAATAGTCAAAATGATTATCAAAATCCCACTTCCCATCCCATCCCATCCCACTATCCCACTATCCCACTTATAATATTATAAATGTGAAAGTTGGTGAGAATGTATGTCTGTATGTATGTTTGTTATTCTTTCACGCAAAAACGGCTGGACCGATTTGGTTGAAATTTGGTAGGTATGTAGATAGGTGATACCCTGGATTAACACATAGGCTACTTTTTATCCCGATATTCCCGCGGGAACGGGACTTACGCGGGTGAAACCGCGGGGCGCAGCTAGTAATACATAAAATTGTGAAGCGCTCGTGGCGCAGCTTGCTACGACGTTCTTGATAGATCGTCGAAGTCAAGCAACGTTCTGCGGTTATAACTAGGATGGGTGACCGCTGGCTGGCTTTAACAGCCGAGCGCTTCAGTGCATTTTATGGAATGTTATGTTGTCAGTCTCCGCTTTTAGATCAATCCATGACTAAGGCCCCCAGAAGTGCTAGAAGCAAATAAGTAGTAAGTAGGTATAACATAAATAAATCAAACGCATATTGAGAAACTGTGTTTTGTTTACAGATTGATCCAAACTTGTGGCCGATACGATCCATTAGAATCAGGATCCTACAGGATCTGCCTAACTGGATCATTATCAGTGAGGTAACTACCTACTATAAATAGGTGTTTACATTGTCTACCCCATTGCGTACTTACCAGCGTTATCCAGGTCCAAGATAAGCAACTTATTGCTTAGCTTGGGACTAGATGACGCTGGTACTTAGAAGTACCTAGGTTGGTTTAGTAGGTACCTGTACCTTCCTAGATAATTATGATGATTAATAACTCATTTATTTACAGATCGACCTCAATCCTCTAGAAACTTAGTCGTACCTACGTAGAAGTACAAGTAAAATAGATTCTAGAAAGCCTAACCAATTAGATACCTAGTTAGTTATGTATAGTAAGTTCTTTACATAACTGTAGTAAAATAAATTAGTAGGTAGGTACCTAAGTACCTATAAGTACCTATACAAGGAATGAATAGAATCACCTAGCTATGAGACTGTAGGTACCATGTTTAAAATTATGCTAGAAATCCTATGGAAATAAACTCATTTTTCTTTCTTTCTATTAATTTTTTTATTTGGTCTGAGCCTAACTGTAGTAAAATAAATAAGTAGGTATACAATGAACGAATATCGAAGTGGAAAAATTAAAACCATGATGTGTGTTAGCAGGCCTAACACACGTCATCATCGTTGAAAATTTCATCAGAAAAATATTACAATCAAAGTATGCTGCTTGAAAAACAGGTAGCGCCATCTTTCGATACGTTTTGAAATGGCTTCTACCGTAGTACATAAGTTATGAGAGAGATGGCGCTGATTAAAGCTTGACTAGTTTTCTAACTTCGTATTTTATGGAAAACAAATACCATAAAGTAATTATTCGGGTTTCTATAATAATGTTTGGCAGTTTTCATATAAATTTACTTATTAATCAAAGCTATAACCAAAGGAAATAAAAAAGTTTAACCTACCCTAAGGTTCTATGAAAGTTCGTTGAACCGTAAAACCTAAAAGTGCATTTGGTTGGTTACGCTTTCCAAGCACGGTTGCAACATAGTTCGCATTTGGCAGAATAGATGTCGCTAGCAGAAATAATTTTTACTATGATAATAAATCACATAGACGCTGGCAATTTCTGTGAGAGCAACCTAGAGTACCTACATAGGTACCTACTTTATCTAAGAACTTGTCTTGTACTTAAATTATAAAGTAGGTACCTAAATAAATAAACTAGCTTTTTAGTAAGTCATTTATTAATTTATTAGGTAGGTAAGTATACAAAAAACAAGTTTTGTCTTGTAAAGATATCGCTTTAGCTCTTGCACCCGGTTTCTCGAACGCAGAATCTTCTCCACAAACGCGCCTAGAGCATTTTATAAAGCTCTTGAATATTTCATACTAATGCATTTATTTTGTAGTACCTACCTAATAATATTCAAAATAATCCCTCTCCTAAGTAGGTACCTAATATTTATAAAGGTTAAAATCTCCTGACACTGAAACTTCGCTTCGCTTTCCATCTTGGTGTGAATAGACGCTAACTGAATAGAGCCAGTCTCAATAACTTATCTATATCTAATTTTTCTTACTGTAAGTAAATATTTGACAAAACTTCCTACAAAATTTTGTCTAATGTACTTACCGACAGCACATAACCTAAGATAGATACCTAGGTTATTGAGACCGGCCTAGATGATCTGCATTCGAGTAACCGGCTATAACTCCCTCAAAAGATTTAGGTAGGTACCTACTAATCTTTTGTCATAACTAACTCCTCGGAACAACCAAAGCCTTGAAGGGGGCAGCTGATGGAGTGGCTCCGTCCACGTGCTCAAGAGAAGGCAGGGGCTCCCCGGGGGCTGGCAGGAAGGAGTACCTCTGCAGCATGGTGGTGGTGAACACGAAGATGTTGCATTTCGCGAGGACGTCACCCATGCACCTGCAGTATCATCGGCAATAGAACAAGGCAATATGATATTACTAGCTACGCCACGTGGTTCCACCCACGTAAGTCCCGTTTCCGTGGGAATATTGGGACAAAAGGAGCCTATGTGTTATTCCATGTCTTAAGCTAAGTACCTATATTCCAAATTTCATTGCAATCGGTTTTGTAGTTTTTAGTGAAAGAGGAACAAACATACATCCATACTCACAAACTTTCGCATATATTACAGTAGGAAGAAAGGCAATAGCAACCTAGCCTATAAAGACTGTACCTACTTGTAATGTAAGTGATCCTTGAGGTCCTACAAAAATAAACACATTTTACTTTCTTTGTGTTACCTGTGCTTTGCTAGTCCGAAAGGGAAGTAGTGGTCCGGCAGACACACCCTGCCGTCCACGAGGAACCGCTCAGGACGGAAGGTGTACGGCTCAGGGAACAGAGTCTCATCCATCAAGATATTTGTGAAGTTGCTCACAACCATCGTGTCCTGAAACGGAAATAAATTGAGAAAGGGATCGGATGGATGCGAAGAAAGGGCGGAAAGATTCAAACGATGTTTTCGGACGAGCAGCCAGTGCGTTTTGGTGTAAGTAGCGCGTCTTACAAACGCGAGGGTTGTGTGTATGATTTACAGCTTGGCGAGTGGCTTTTGTTTGCCGCGCGTTTGTGTCGATTTGGCTCACCCAAATATAAACCATGTGCATAGCTTGAAGCATGATTCACGCTACACCGTGCCATGGACGGGTCGTGTCCCGACCGGGCGCCACTATATTGTATGCACTCCATACAAAAAGTATGCCATCACGGTGTAGCGTGAATCATGCTTTTTGTATGCACTCCATACAAAAAGTATGCCAAAATGTTCAAATTTCATGCTCGACCTGGACACGGACGGGGCACTGCCCGTTTACGGCCTGTCTACGGCCCGTCCACGGCACGTTGTAGCGTGGTGAATCATACTTTTTTCATTTATTTAAGTACCCTAAGAGTATATAAAAATAATAAAGTAATAAAAAAAAGCTCTTTGATAAATTCTCAAATTCACAAGCCGTCTCGTCTGTGCGGTATCTCTGACTGTGACATTTCATTTCAGCTCATAAACGTGTAGATTGATTTGGATGCAGTGTAGTTTCTTTAAAAATTATAATAATGAGAATCATCATCATCTCCCTGCCCTTATCCCACTAGGTGGGGTCGGCACAACACGTTTTTTTCTTCCATTTCCCTCTATCGCTCGTCATCTCAGTACTCACTCGAGAATGATCCTATTGAAAAAGCTCGTGATAGCCAAGCAAGGCAGTTACCCGCTGGACCAACACGACATAAAGAAAACTCACCTCTGGGATAAAATAGCCGGCTAGTGTCGTATTTCTCAGGGCCCGATGCGGAACCCCAAAGGTTCTTCCCATGAAGTGACGCACGCACTCGTGGACCACTGCTTCGTTGTACGGCATACTAGAATACGAAACATTTTGAAATTAGTAGGAGAAAGAAAATAAATATTTCAGTGGGACCTCAAGAAGGATACTGATCACAAATGCTGGGTGGTTCTTTTACTTTTTGACTCAAACTGTCTGTAGTAATAAATTATTACCTCATCCGATCTTCCAAGCACGGAGGACGATCCCTTCCAACAACCCTATCAATCTCCTCCTGGGCTTTCTTCTGTACCTCCTGCTGCCTCACCAGGTAGCTAAAGCAAAAGCTCATACTCTTGCTGGTCGTCTCCGTCCCAGCCATGAACAAATCCATACACATAGCAACCAGCTGCCCTTCAGAGTAAGTGTTCACTTCGCCACTCTGTCTCAAAACTCTGATGTAAACATCCATAAAATCTTTATCCTCCTTCTCAGGCTCGAAGTTGTCCTTGTGCTGCTGAAGCTCTTCGCGTAGAAACTGCCAGATCTTCTTGTGGGTTCTTATGAAGTCCCGGTAGCCAGACATTTTGGGAGCAACGATGCTGAGTATCGGGAAGTGGCTGAACATCGTTCCAACCATGTCGACGGCAGCGAATAGATCAAACAGCAGACCCTGAAGGACAACCATCTGTGGATCGCTCGGCTTGTATCTCAGTCCAGCCATCATTGTCCAGAGCGTGTTCAGAATGTATACGTTGAAGAAGTTATGCATTTGGATGACAGCTGTGTTGTTCCCACTCTCCTTTATGGTATCTCTGACGTCATTGACCATGTGGAAGGCTTCGGATCTAGCTATGTTTCCCATACCTTTTCTCCCAAAACCGAATTCCTTTAAATGCTTGATAAGAAACCTTCTCTGTTCCTTCCAAAGTTCTCCATCAGTGAGTAGCACACCTCGTCTCTCTCCCCACGTTCTGGTCTGGTAGAAAATGCCTTTAGGTCTTCCATCGATATCTTCATTGAATAGCATCTCTTTGTTTGCATCTAAAGTGTTCACCATGACAATTTTGTCTTTGCCGATCTTCAGGCCTAGTAAAGAGGCGTTATTGCATCTTCTGGTTAGTTCTTTGACGGTTTTGTAGAGGTAGCCAGTTTTTTCTCTTAGTTTATAGACTTCGTTGGCGCAGCCGAGGATAGGGAGCCATTTAGGCCCAGGTGGGAATCTCTTGGGTTTAGTTGTGTCTAGGTAGAGGAATAAGATGATCGCGAGTATGACTACTAGCGCTGCCAGCAACATCTGGAATGAAACGAGTGTTTTGTTATCTGTTTTGATGATTGCATTGCATTTTTATTATTGGGACGTGTGGGGGGTCAACAGCTACTGGTATAGTGCTAGAACACTAGCTCAGATAACAGAGGTCGCAAGCTGGCTATGATTATGATTACTTATGTTATTTTGATTCGTAACTATCCGGTAACAATTTCCACGATATGTTACATTACGTCTCGTTACGCTCCTATTACTTCGCGGTGCAATTGCAATGCAGTTATTACGCAAGCACTAGAGAAATACCTACTTCCCATATTTACAAATATTTAAACAAAATATTGGTAGCTTTTCTATTAAATATTGGTATTCGGTTGTCGCCTAATTTAATTTGACAACACTAAAAATGTTATTTCTGAAACTTTTGCGATCACAATTCATATTTTTGAAATGAACACAGGTTATAACGTCGGGAATTAATAAAAAAGGTACTTTATATATTTAAGTAACTCGATAATTATGTTTTTAAAATTATTTCAAAAATAGCACTAAAATTGTTACCACCCTCACATCTTCAGCTACCATCCATGAAGGATGGTAGCTGAAGATACCTATATACAAATACTTCATTTAATGAAACGAGCAAATAGGAAGAGAAATAAACACACGTGATTGGTCGTCGAAAATAATTATCTTTTTCATAATAGGCTAGATTGTCAAATTAATTGTCAATTGTCAAATCTAGCCAATCCAATTATTTTCAACGACCAATCACGTGTATTTATTTCTCTTCCTATTTGCTCGTTTCAATAAATGAAGTATAGTTTATTTAAGTTTTAGGGGTTAGTTGTGAAAACCTTACTTCAGCTTCAGCTAAGTTGTTTGTTGATTTATTTGTTATCTTAACCTATAGGGCGATGTGGTCACTCAGCGGCAAAGGTGTTCTTTATTCTTTTAAATAAATTAATGAAAAGTTCAAGCGACATCTGAATCGCCACTATTAAGGATAAAAATAATTTTTTAAATACTTTTTTTGTAATTTGTAGTAGAATTGTAGGTATATTTACGACCAGTTTAGATAACCTGTCCATCTTTAGAGCTATAAGTAGTGGCGGTGATTCGGTGGTGCTGCACTGACTAATTAAAAATTCCTAAATTCGAAAGTTCTTATTTCGTTAACAATAAAGTTCAAAACAAAATAACATTCTGAGTTACATTCTAAAATTACGTAATTCTAGTCAAATTGAAGTGAATGTATGCAATTTTAGTAGCCTTGATAGTCTTGTTTAAAACTACACACATTTACCTCAATTTGACTAAAATTACGTAAATTTAGAATGTCACTCAGACTGTCATTTAAGTTGTTTGAACTTTATTGAGAACGAAATAAGAACTTTCAAATTTAGGAATTTTTAATTAGTCAGTGCACCACCGAATCACCGCCATCATTTGTAATTTTTTTCGCTTACTGTTGGTAGATATTTGACACAATTTTCAGCAGTAAGAAAAATCAAAGATAGATAGGTCATTGAAACTGGCCTTAGTAATTCTATACTATACAACAGCTAAAACTTATTATGATCTACATAATACTAAATTTTTTGATTCAAGCTAATAGGAACAAAAATAAACACACGAACCTAATTGGTCGTCGAAAAGTCTTTCTCGTGATTGGCTAGAATGTCAAATCAATTGTCAATTGTCAAATCTAGCCAATCACGAGAAAGAAAATTATTTTCGACTACCAATCACGTGAGGTTATTTTTCATCCTATTAGCTCGTTTCAAGAAATATAGTATAGGTTACCTACCTTGGATTATCTCTTAGACAACCTAGACACTAGTTTTATCACTGTTTTACTTTTTCTTTCTTGGTTAGGTCTTTGACCGCAATGCGCGTTGCTGAACCAGCCAATTTGCTTTCACTGACTAGCATTCGTAGGTGCAGTGGATATAGCCCCACTTTTCCTAGGACTAAAACCTGCTTCTTAGATCATAAGCTGTATCCGTGTCACCAAACTGTTACAACAATTGTTCAACCGTGGCCAACTCTGGCGACGTAGCTTTTGATCCGCCTAACGGCCTCCGTCATGGCTTAACGACTTTATAAGCCGGGACCGACAATTTAACGGGCCCTCAAATTTTGTTTCACTTAAATTTATAAGTGCTTATTTAGTTGTTATTATGTTATACTAGACTGACTGTACCAGACATTTCATTATAAAGGACTATTTAAAATTCCAGACGTTTTGCTAAAAGGTCATTTTCACGTCTTGGTCAATTCAGCTGTGTGTTCATTTTGCTTTCTAGGTGTTCCGATAGTAACCCCTCCGAAGCACGGAAGCGCTCAGTTGATAATGCCACTTGCGGTCACCCATCCAAGTTGTGACCGCTCAGAACGTTGCTTAACTTCGACGATCTATCGAGACCGTCATATTAGTGATGCATATCTGACCTTTTTTGACGTTTTGTGACGTTGTTTGATGTGTTTCCTCGTCTGGATTCGAACTTACGATATTCGGATCAAATGTCGTGATACCTACATCCCACTAAGCCAAAATAATTCCTACTATAGTCACACATATTAAACATACTCGTATTTTTCATGTGATGCTTTAACTGAAGTCCTTTCTAAACTGAGAGGCTGGTTTGGGTGCTGGGCAAGCCTATTCCATCTCAACAATGTCCCAGGCACTACAGTGTCCAGTGTAGGCAAAGATTGCCTCCTGACCCTGTATAAATCATCTACTATAGATTCAAAGGCCTGAGTTTTTTTTCTAAACGGTTATCCGGTTCCAATTGTAGGCAAAACAAGAGGTATGAGTGTATGACCCTATTTTGTACTTACTTCTTATCGACAACTTTAATGTTCAAAGTATTGCTAGTCACCATAAAGTGTAAACCGTCCTAGGTTGGCCGTATTTTACAAAACTCATAGAAGTAAATTTAGGTTCATACCTGCTTGTGGTCCATCTACATTATACCTCTGTTGGATGTTCCAGAGGCATTTTTTTCTTTCCGTGGTCCACCTCAAGATAACTGGGTGTTTCATGGATTTGTTTATTTTCATAGTTCATCTAGTTATTAGAAAACATCCTACTTACTACTAATATTATAAACGTGAAAGTTTGTGAGAATGTATGGTGTGTTTTTGTTATTCTTTCACGCAAAACCGGCTGGACCGATTTGGTTGTTTGGTATGTAGATAGGTGATACCCTGGATTAACACATAGGCTACGTTTAATCCCGATATTCCCACGGGAACGGAACTTACGCGGGTGAAACCGGGGGGCGCAGCTAGTTAATTATAAATGCATTTGTACTTATCCGTCATTTTGCGGTAACGTTAACAGAACTTAATTGCACATTATTTCAAGAAAATTCATATCTTTCTAGGTTTATTAGTGCGGTTTATAGAATGGTTGATAAGATTAAACATTGCATTTAATATCTGAAAATTAAACTAAAACGTAGAAAAACAGAAAAGAAGAAGAAAATGGCCTTTCCGCCTTTAATTCAATACCATCTAGCTTTAAAAAAGTATAAAAAATAGGACAAAACTTTGAGTTTTTCAGGGTCACCTTTTTTATGTGAAACGCATAATACGCCGTAAATACTAATAATGTGCCCCTAGTACCGGCAGGAGTACTAGTTGGTGGACCAAGGGGACAGAACTATTCTACTAAGAAAGTTTTTATGTTAAACAACACTAAACGGGACACGGGAAACGGGATACCTGGAACATCCTGAGATCCTGAGATGGAATGGGCTTGCCCAGCAGCTACTCATACCATCCTCTCAGCTTAGCCAGCCATATCCACAGGAAAGACAATGGTCAAAACGCGTGGGGCTAACGGCTTATAGTCCTGCTAATGCTGCAATGTCCTAAATCCATTAGGTATGCTATCCCATGACCTTCAGATTAAAACCCTAGATACCACCTATCTTCCAACAATACACAGCACCAACGCCATCTTCAGGCTTTCATCTGAACTTTCGACCCTGTACGGTTTTATACAACCTTCTAGGGTGGCTGTTTCATAATTACGTACTATTATTAATCTATGACCTAAGGTTGCAGACGTTTTAAAATAGGGCAATAGGTGGCGCCCCACTGCCAAATTACGGCTGGTTACGGCTGGTTACAGCAATTAAATGCTTGTGTTATGGTAACGAGATGACTGATTTGATACTTAGATACTTTTTTTTGTAAATTCATAACATAGGTACATACCTATTATAGATAGACAACACTGTGTCTGGACACGGAACAAATATCTGCAAAACATACAAACTTGTCCCGTAGCGCTGATCGAACCCGCGACCTCCGCGTCTCAGCCGGGCCTTCGCCCATTGCGCTACAGAGGTCGACAAAATGTGGTCTGATTTCGTAAAGCGCAGGCTTCATTTCATGAATCTATCAGAAACAGGTAAGCTGTACGAGTCCTAGGGAACTAGAGTTGGGTGGTGGGTGGTCCTCGTTCACACCACTGATACTCCTACATCATTATAATGCTATCTCCCTCAGATATTCGGCTACAAACGGAGGGGGGTGCATTGTTGCCTTGGTCTGTACGCGGCTCGAAGCATGATTTGCAAAATGGACTACCACGGTAACGTTTTTCGAGTCAATGTTGGATCGAGGTTAATGTGAGTTTAACGTCGATTTCAGATTTCAGATTTCAGATTTTTATTTATTGACCATAACTATAACATTGAAGGTAAGGTAAGGTAAGGTAAGGCAAGTGATCCAATCGAAAAATACAGATTTTAAAAATTCAAAATTCAAAATACCTACTTTATCCATTGTCGTGGATAACTAAAGCTTATAGAGTTGTGGTGGGTGGGTAACTGCAAGTGGAATTTACAATTGAATGCTTGTTAGGTTATGAATGATAATTTTAAAACATCAATCCATTTTTTTAATAAGTGCCTACCTACATTATAACAAATTGGAAATACCTAGACTCGAGACTTTTGCAGAAACATTTCTGATGGAGCGGATCGAACCCGCAACCTCTAGCTTTCACTACGCTATGCGTCATAGCGAAAGTTTTTGAGGTAGGTATCATCATCACGTGCAGCCCGTCTCATCACTGGGCATAGGCCTCTCTTCGCTTGTGCCAACCCTCCCTATCTTGTGCCAATCTGACCCATGTACGACCAGTTCTGATTCTGACTATGTTGTCGACCCATTTTGAGATTTATGTAAGCGAGATATAAGATCGAGCTATAAGCCAGTGATAGGGGCAAAGGGGAGGTAGGAGTAGTTGTCCATGGAATGGGGTGGTGGGCACAGGATCTACTATTTAATATCACAGAGAATTTTCTATTTCGTGAGATGTTTTTTTAACATAATGTTAATAATTTCGATAATAGAGGAGGTCTTTCATATTACTTACTTACTGTTATTTTATGTGTTTTTTTTATTTTCGAACCAATTTTGAAGTCCGAAGTTGAGTTATTTTGTTTGCCTAATTAAAGAATTTTCAGAGTCTGCAGTCAGACTTTAGCTTGAGCATTGTCTGTCAAAAAATGAAAACGATTAATAATAATGGTAAGTACAATTAATATAATTAATGGTTACAAAATTTTAAGAGCATTAATTATGTGTTTTACCACTTAGGTCCTACTGAAATAAACACATTTTTTTATTTAAATTTTTTTATAGAGCTCGTCCATCTAAACCAACCATCCACCATAACCAGTGTGGTGATAGGAATGTATCATTACCACTTTCGCATTAGTAATTAAAAGTTGCGAGGGCTCTGCAGGAGGGGATCGTAAACATTAATTAAATTACTCTAATTGCTTTGCGGCTTTAGTTTTTAATGAGAAATAGGAGCTGTTTTATATGCAGTAGGTTTAGTGATAGGACTCAGTAGTGGCGATTCAGATGACTAAACTAATTAATAAAATAAAATAAAAAGGATAGCATCATCTTTAGTTAGTTTAAGTTTAGGTAACAATCAGAATCTACTTATTTTTATCACAGAATAAAGATGAACTGTGATGAAATTTTCTGTGCTAAAACTAAGTAGGTAACATTGATACCCTCCTTTTATGGGTGTTTTCCACTATTTCCATGGAAATACAAAATAGAAAAAGTGAGTCTGCTTTTCAAATTAAATCCTATTATTTCTATTGCAGCATAAAAGACGGTTTGCCGTCGTCGCCGTCGCCACAGGCAGTGGGAGAATCGGTCCCAGTATTTCTGTCAATGGGATAGGTGTCTACACCACTTTTTATTTCCATATCATGAAAGGGACGGCTACATTTTACTGTCAAATTAGTTTTTATAGGTTTTAGTGACATCTATGTAGAGCATGTAGAGCGATTTGCTATAGCCTCGGAAGGCGGAGGAGAAATAAACACACTTTAAGTAGGTAATTATTCTTTTTTCTAATTTTCTTTCTCTCTGAAACATCTTAGGATTGTTTATTAGTTCAGAAAAAATAGGGATTTCATTTCGAAATAACTCATACGAACCAACGAATGCCTAACTGCTCAGACTCAGAACACACAAAATCATTCAAAGTTGTTTATTTCATAAATCCGTTCCCTTTTCGGAATTTCGTTTTTTTGTAGACCGCCTGTCGGTAAACTGAAGGCAATTCGCAGGGCAAATATAACACGCGCGGTGCAGGCGTTTTGTAAGCTTTCGCCGAAATGAAAATTCGTTTCGGAATGAACATTCGCTAATCGCATTTTCTATAAAAGAACATCAGAAAAACAAAAAGCTGATGGTTCCACTATGTTATTGTACCACATAAAGGTAAGTAAGACCACTAGAATTAAAGTGGGTACCTAAGGCTACTGAAATTAAAGTGGGTTATTTTTGAATTAAGATGGGTAAGTAGGACTATTGGAACTAATGGAACCTACTAGAATTCTAAACCGTTTTATCGGAGTGAAAATAGACATCGAAAATCCAAAGCTTTGAGATTCAAATTTAGAATGGAAAAAGTTTTATTTTCCAAAAACACAGAATTGGAACTTTTACAATCGAGTAGAAAATGGCAACCCCTCAGCATGTGCTTCAGCAGCACAATGGCTGATGAAGCGCTGGTTTTCAGTGAGAAGTAAGAGAATTGAATTGACCCTTGAGAATTCGAGCGGATGCATTCTGCGTATTTTGAACGCGCTACCACAGCGTGTTTGTGGAGCGCGTCAACTGCCATTTCGCGAAGCGTTAAGCAAACGCGCGTTTTAAAAACGTTGGTAGGTAGTATGTACCTATAAAACAAAGTAGCTTTCTCTGTCTTATTTATTTCCATACTAACCTGTGTTTACATATTTCAAAAATATGAATTGTGATCGCGAAAGTTTAAGAAATAGTATAGTGAGAATGTTTTCACACTTAATAATAAATCAAAAATTAAATACTTAGTCTTTTGATAAAAAGACAACAGGTTTACTCATAACTGATAGAGGCCCCATTTACACGATGAAGATTCTTGCCTGTAGCATACAATTATTAAGAAAGAGAAAATTGTGTTTTTTCCTGTAGGACCTCCAGGATCACAAAAAACTTACACAGTCTGTAAGCCAGGTGACTCTATTGCATGTTCCAACCTAGTTACGTCGGAACATGCAATAGAGTCACCTAGCTCTAAGAAGTTTCTTACACCAGGCAAGAACCTGGTGGTGTGGACCTAGCTTTTTTAAAGCAACATTATCTTCCATGGCTCTTGCACGCACCATCCAAGTCTTCATGAGTATATAAGTAGATACGTGTTCTGATCTTTTTGTATTATTATTTTTGTGTATCAATTTGGTGTGCCTTAAAGTATTTTCTTTCTTTCTTTCTACGTAACGTTTATTTTTCATGGTTTACTTATATTACTCAGACTCTGTAACTGTTGCGCTGTGTTAAATTATTTTTTATCAGTTAAAGTAAAGCTATTGTTAGTTGTTGAGGCTCGTTAAGTGTGTCCTAGAAAATAGGCCACAGCCGGCCACAGTACACTATTGTCCCCTTCACTATACCCTTTTAACATAGTTACGAACTATTTTACGAACTAACACATTTAAATAAACAGTGTTAACGATTATTATTGTTATAATTATCTAATCTATCTACACTAATATTATAAAGAGGAAAACTTTGTTTGTTTGTTTGTTTGTTTGGTTGTAATGAATAGGCTCAAAAACTACTGAACCGATTTTAAAAATTCTTTCACCATTCGAAAGCTACATTATCCACGAGTGACATAGGCTACTTTTTATCCCAATATTCCCGCGGGAACGGGACTTACGCGGGTGAAACCGCGGGGAGCAGCTAGTTCATTATAAAGAGGTAAAATTTGTTTGTTTGTTTGACGGAGGTAATCTCCGAAACTACTGGACCGATTTCAAAAATTCTTTCACGGGTGTGTAGAATGGACTGTCCGGGAGGTTATAGGTTATATTTTATACCGGTAGCTGCATTAGTACACCCGTGCGAAGCCGGGACGTGCTACTAGTTGAGTTATATCGGCGGAGGATACAAAATAACTTATTGTTAAAGTATTGTTTGTGATTGATGTATAAGGATAAACAAATTGTGAATATTATGGTGCCGATGTCGTGTTGTGGTGTAGTATAGGAGTGATGTTGATGGTGTTTTAAGGATTGTAAGGTAATACTGTACAAACTGATTCGTCAACATTGACCTAGTAAACGCTACGCTCAACTATCGGAGCCCACATTTTTGGACACAGAAGAGATGAATACTATTATAAATCTTTGGCTGTCTTACGCTACAAATCCCGTACAGGGTACAGGATAAAAGGACGAAAAAAGAGAAAGGAGTATTTCGTTATCTCTGTTTAGTCCTCACTCCTCAGCGGGTCTCGTGAGGACCGCGGAACGGGCCGCGGGTGGAGGGGCAGGGGGAGGTTATATCGCAGTCAAGCGGTCGTCAGTCGCACGCGTGCCTCGGCAGAGGATTGCCGCATGCCGCATGTCTTGCTGTAGCATCTTTCGCCCGTCACATGTAAACGCGATGGACGTGCTGCCGAGCGGAAACCTCTTCCGCGAACTCGAGCATGTCACCGACACCGGCTACTTCGAGTGGAAGCTGTCCCTCGAAGACTACTGGCAACAGGTGAGTCCCACTAGTGGGCAAACTTGCCAAAAAAATTAGGTGACACGACAGGCCGAGGAACGCGCTTGCGTGCCCTTGGAGGCAGGACTCGGTCGATTCCCAAATTTCTGTAAGGCGATGCGTTAAGACTCCGCTTACGCGTACGAATCTTACGGCATAACTAAAAATATCCCGTCGTTGAGGCTCTTTTGGTGTGCTGTACGGCTAGTTGAGTGATCGGTGTATGTATCCTAGGCTACTGTTTGCGTTTGCATTTAGCATTGCATTTTTCCGCGTTCTACACGCGATGTTTCTGCACTGCCTAAGTTTCAGTTTTTTTGTCGGTGACCTCACCAACGATAAAACACGTCGTGTTAAATTGGTCCGAGACTGCGATGAGCCGACCCGTTTCCGGAGCGCAGCTCGAATATTTTACATTTCCAAATGTTAACTGACGATTTCGCGAGATGAAGCCGAATCGGTGTGAAACCTGATTTTCAGTGAACATTTTACTAAGAATTTTTATACAATGCCGATTCATGTTTCGACAATGTGGCAGGAAAAATATACCTAATAACATTTATGTATCACAATTACTACATCTATCCTTGTTGGCATCACTGGTGCGGACTACCTACTTACTAGTATCTTTTTTCATATGGTAGGTACCTACATTAAACGTTTCATTTGCGAAATCATTTTCATTGGCAACTACCGAGGTACCTACCTACATTGTATTGGTTTGTACCCATGTTATTATTCTTTCTTTTAAACTCTGTTTATTTTTGTTTTTATCATTTCAATAGCTATAAAATATGAATACTACATAAGAGAGCTGGCTAAGCAATGACTTTTCTCACATAAATCATGACTCTAGTTTATTAACTACAAAAGCTGTACTTATACAGCTCTTGTAATTAATAACTAAATAATTAATACATGTATGTACTTGAGAAGGTATAATTGCCCTTCTTGTGTTGTTCCTCGCTTATAGTCTACTAGCGACCCACCCCGGCTTCGCACGAGTCCAATTATTTTACATATAAACCTGCCTCTTGAATCACTCTATCTATTAAAAAAACCGCATCAAAATCCGTTGCGTAGTTTTAGAGATATAAGCATACATAGGGATTATATTATAGAGACAGAGAAAGCGACTTTGTTTTTTACAATGGAGTTTCACACCACGATTTTGAAACAAGCGTTCACTGCGCGTTAACAGCGCGTTAGTAGCGTACCTAGTCGCGCGTAGTCGTCTAGCGTTATATAAACGCGCGTTACTTTTAAACGACTTTATTCTTCTACATTATCATATTTTTTGATTTGCTTTAAACATTGTATGAATTCACAAATAAAGATTGGTTTCTTGGGATTTTCAAATTTATTCGGCTTCCTTTAGGATAATTAGATGAAATTCATTATAGCAAAGTAGCGGGCGTCTGCTAGTTCTTCCATAGAATTTGCAACATCAAAAGAAAAGATGAAAAAATTTAACGCCCACTTAATTCATTTCATTCAATATCTCTTACGAAACTCTGAAATACTTAAGATGTAATGAAAGTAAAGTTTATACCCTTGGTAAAAGATTTCATTGTGCAAAAAAGTGGCATTATTCTTTTGGAGAGGTAGCTATTTTTTTATTTATTTTACTAGCAGCACGTCCCGGCTTCGCACGGGTGTACTAATAAAGCTACCGGGATAAAATATAGCCTATAACAACCCGAACAGTCCATTCTACACACCCGTGAAAGAATTTTTGAAATCGGTTGAGTTGTTTCAGAAATTACCTCCGTCAAACAAACAAGCACATTTTACCTCTTTATAATATTAGTATAGAAGTATAGATTACTAGCTACGCTTCGCTGTTTCACTCGCGTAGATCGCGTCCCCGTGAGAATAATCGGGTTAAATAGTCGCATGTGTCGATGAGACTGTATCACAGGGAGCGGAGCGGTAGACATTAAAATTTCTTTCCGATCTATATAAGTCATTTTCTAGATCCTTTTGTTTTAAGGGGGTTACTCAGAGGAATACCCAAATACATTATTTGGTATGCATGTCCACATTTTAAAGAAGTTAACTTTAGGTGAAGGGAATTGCTTTGGAATAGGCAATAGAGCCACCTAGCTTATTAGTCTGTACATTTTTAAGTTATCCTTGAGGTCCTACAGAAATAAACATTATGTTTCTTTCTTTCCATACGTGACAGATTGCAAGCCCATCGACGCTGCTAGAAAGCTAACTGGTAAATAGGTATTTAAGTGTCAGAATCTGGTAAGAGTCGAAGCCAACAATAACTTTGTATTAGATACGGTAGTCGGTACCCCATTAGCTTATCAAGTCCTTTACCAACCGGAATGTAGGTTGAACTCGAGCATGAGATAAGAGTCAAGTAAATAAATAAATATCCTTGGTCATTTCACACAGCGCCGTAGCAAGATAAGCATTTTACTCAGCGTCATTTACATCTAGTCTCAAGCTAAGCAACATAAGTGTAATGGTAGCAAGCCCCGGATTTTCCAGCTCGTATCAAATTGTTGGTATGAGCAAGTGGCCAACGTTGGTGATGGAGTTTTTTGGCTGACTAAAGGATTTGGCATCGAATTAGAATTTCCTTTTCTTCGCTTCTTCCCAGATTCCCGTTTTTTGATCGCAGACTAAATAGCCAATAGGTATCAATTATATATCGATAGCATCCCATTGTTTTAATGAATTCAAGAACCGAGTTACTGGCAAGTGGGACAAGGTTACAACAACATTGCTCTTTTGAAAAGCAGTTTCGTGAATTGCACTTACGCCGTTTTGGATTGCTGCTCTAATTATTGATAAATTAGCGTTGTTAGTTCAGAACTAATATTTTAGTAGGAATGGCTCTACAAACACTTTGTATTTTTTTTTAAACGGCGTCAAAAAAGGTCTCTCTTGCTCAGCTCAACTCACACCGAGATGGAAGGGAAGCGGCGCGCAGATTTATTGTCATTTCATTTTAAACTCTACCTTCATCACCATTATACATAGTATCGCTTGAGAAACTTCAAACGCAGGCGACCACGAGCGACCGTAAGCGGCGCCAAGAGCACTTCTCAAAGCAAACTGGTTTATAGATTAACCATGGTAGACGCGAGGGAGAAATGCAACTCGAGACTGCAGGAAATGGCTCTCCTCTCACCAAATTAAATGTTATCATTTTTTTTAATTCTGTTAAAAATATCTATATTTTCATTTCCTGCTCTCTCGAGTTGCATTTCTCCCTCGAGTCCACCATGGATAATCTATAAACCAGTTCGCTTTGAAAGTTGCTCTTGGCGCCGCTTAAGGTCGCTCGTGGTCGCCTGCGTTTGAAGTTTCTCATGCGATACTATGTATAATGTATCTAAGTATTATATCAGTCATCTGGTTACCATAACACAAGCATTCAGTTGCTTAACTTGGAGCTAGATGACGCTGTGTGAAATGTCCCAGGATATTAAAAAAAAAAATTGTGATAAGTAGAGTTAGGGAAACTAACTTACATTTCAAAAGTGGGTTAACTAGGCCACAGTGACAATTTAGCCGCAACTTTTGTCAGTTCAATTGTTTGTTGACGTCACGCCCTGGTGGGCGCGCACCATGGGTGACGGAATACATGACACCATGACACGATAGAGTTATAATGAACTCAAGCTTCCGCAAGTGGCTTTACTAACGTCCTAACCAGGACAAAAGTAGCCTGAGTCCAAGTCATAAGTGCATTTAAAGTTTCAGCCGAATCATGGGTTTTAGCATGAACGAGGAACCGTCCAGTGAAATCTACATTTTTTTAATTTTTTGTGCATGTAGGAAATGTTATGTTTTTGGACGTGCGTCTGACTATCCCCGTAGACAATCTTCAAATGGATCTAAAAAATTACATTATGATCTGAAAGAAAGATCTAGCGCTCCCTGGAATACGTAGATCTACGTATTCCAGGGAGCGCTAGATCGTTTTTGGACGTACGTCTGACTATCCCCGTAGACAATCTTCAAAAGGATCTAAAAAATTACATTATGATCTGAAAGAAAGATCTAGCGCTCCCTGGAATACGTAGATCTACGTATTCCAGGGAGCGCTAGATCTTTCGTGATCATATTTTCAGTTTATATATGAAATTATTCTGAAATAAAAAGACTTGGCCACTAATCTATTATTTTGCTTGATATTAAACTCACACATTAGTTTAAAAGCCGGACGAGTTACAGGGGACTGAGTTCATTCATACTTCCGTTGATTCGCCAATTTTGTGACAAGTCACCGACTTATCGTGCAGTCAAAGTCAATGTCACTAAAATTATGAAATAAGTAACGGATTGAAAGCGCTTGTATTCCTTGAATTCCACAGAAATGAAGTTTTGTCCTGACACACCTCTTTCGCCTCACTCACTCTCATTACATTCTTCATACATGCTCGCCGGTTTAGGGTACTTCTGACCTATGTCAGGATGATGAGGTATGTCAGGATCGTAGCAAATGGAGATCCGTGGTCTCTGCCTACCCCCATGGGAAAGAGGCGTGATTGTATGTATGTATGTATGAATGTATGAAGTTTTGTGGATTTTTTTTGGGTTTAGCTATAAGATGGTGGGTCATACCTGAACTTTCACCCCCGGTCTTATTAACCTACAATAAACAAAAAACCTGGTTTATCACCGTCTGGAAGAAATCGCTTCTTAGCGATAAGACCGCCCATTGTACTATTATTTTCAGGATTTTTAGTGTACAAGTTCCTTTCTGTGTACAATAAAGTATTTTCATTCAAAACCATGGACTAAAGTCTAAACCCTGTAATCAGATTGAATTATAACGACAGATCCAATTTATTTTGTTTTTTCTTGCAAATTGTCTGGGCCGTCCGCTAGTTCGTCGTTAGCTTTTATATAGGTTTATCTACTGATTCAATATGCATTATGTAACTCCCTTATGTATATTCGACCAGTAAACCTATATTAGCTAAAACGCATATTAAATCTGTTGCTGTCTCTTTTCGTTACCAATATGATTAACAAGAAAAAACATTCTTGTGCCTTTATTACATTGTTAAGTTTTATGAATAAGACCCTAAAGTGGTTACAACGATATAACAAATACTTAACAATTGTCATACATTTTGGGGAACTGTAGGCGATTGCATTTACAAAGTAAATATAGGTACCTCTTATCAGGGCTCGGAGAATTGATGACAAACATTCTGATATCGTTATCAGGAGATAGTGGCAATCAGCTGATTCAGAAATGAATATATTGTATAATTTCTACAGTTTTTCTGTTGTACAGATGGAACAAATGAAACATCACGACTCATCCCAAGAATCTAAAGAATTTTATAAAAGACTAGTAGCACGTCCCGGCTTCGCACGGGTGTACTAATGGAGCTACCGGGAAAAAATATAGCCTATAACCTTCCCAACAGTCCATTCTACACACCCGTGAAAGAATTTTTTAAATCGGTCCAGTAGTTTCGGAGATTATGAGATGAAGATAATCTCCAAAACTACTCAGCCGATTTCACAATATTTTTTTTTCACCGATGTGTAGAATGGACTGTAGGAATAGTTATGGGCTATATTATATTCCCGTAGTTTCATTAGTGCACTCGTGTAAAGCCGGGACGTGCTGCTAGTCTTATATCAGGTCATAAGGCTTTGCATAATGAGACACTGTAGCGCCTGGGTGGACCATTGTTGAGATGGAATAGGCTTAGCCAACTTTGTGCGCTTGAGATATAAGACGCGGGTTACCTCAAGATGTTTTTCTTCATCGCTTAAAGAAAGAAAGAAAGAAAGAAAGAAAAATATGTTTATTTCGCAGGACCACTAAGGATCACTAAAAATCGTACAGTCTTAAAAGCTAGGTGACTCTATTGCCTGTTCCAAAGTGATGGATTAGACTGATAGGTACTACTCGTAGTACAAAATGAGTCATTTCTTTGGCCTTCAGTTTAACCTCCGTTAATTGATTAATTGACATTTGTCCAATTAGAGACCAGCCTAGTTTCGGAGCCTGATTACGTTTTCTATGTTATATTTTGAGACGAGCGATGGACCTTCGAGATTGGCCTGTGCATTTTGTGCAAAGAAAAAAAAGAAAATATGTTTATTTCTGTAGGACAAGGATCACTTTGAAATGTACTGTCTTATAAGCTAAGTGACTCTATTGCTTGTTCTAACGCAACTCAAGAATTCAAGAAAGGCTTTATCCCAGCAATGGTGAAAGCTGGGCTGATCGTTCGTTCGTTCGTGAGCAAGTGGCCAAACCTGGTGATGGAGTTTTTAAGCCTAAAAGCCCCCGTCATGGCTTAACAACTTGAAGATGATGACGAAGATATACCAAAGAAAGTAAGGCGTCATTAAAATAAGGAGTGTTATTTTGTTCAATAAAGCAATCAATTTATATAATAATATGAATGCAGTATAAAATTAAATGACTTTGAAAATTAAATAACGTTTTCTTCTAGTAAACTATACTATCTACATTTAAACAAATTACCCAAGCATTTACCCCAAAATACTGTCCGAGTCAATTTATGTAGGTACCTACTATAAAAACTTTACAATCTACACAACAATAAACATAATTATAGTACTGATATAATCGTACTATTATTAATTCTGTACATTTTATTTACAATCCCTCGATTGTGTACAGAAACCACGATCGCAGTGACTCACTGACCGGAAGCGACGCCGTCAACAGAACAAGTGTGGTGCGTCACAGATTTGTACGTAAAGTGAATGCAGGGGCATTTTATATTGATCGGGTTTTAGGTGTTTCGATTGCTATAAGTATTTGCTATAAGCGTTCCTGTGGCGATTTCATCATCATCATCATCTCCCTGCCCTTATCCCACTAGGTGGGGTCGGCACAACACGTTTCTTTCTTCCATTTCCCTCTATCGCTCGTCATCTCAGTACTCACTCCTTTCACACACATATCTGCACACACACAATCCATCCATCTTTTCTTTGGCGATTTGTCTTCACATTATCTCTTGAAGACTACCTATAGAATGGAAGGTTTCAAGTATGTTATTTGTTGTTACTCCTATGGCAACGAAAAGAGATCCCACAGATTTAATATCGGTTTTAAGCTAATATGGATTTACTGGTTCAATATGCATAAAGGGGTTATGTAGTACTGTGTATTTCCATACTATACCTACTTATTCTTATTTGTCATCCAATTATAGATTCCTAGTTCCCTAAGTGGTGATTTTTCCTCGTACAAAATGAGTCAACATCAACTCAACACGAGTTGATTTTGTAAAACATTCGCATTCAAAATACACACTTGAATTTAATGAGAAACACTTAAATACATACATACATACATAAAATCACGCCTCTTTCCCATGGGGGTAGGCAGAGACCACGGATCACTTAAATACGATGTTAATAAGTACTTAACAGATCAATACTGAATGTAAACAAAAGTTTGTACCTACCCACTTTTGATGTGTTTTTGTAAGTTCTCAATCTAATCTAATCTAATCTAATAAGCCCACTGGACTCCCATGCTTGGCCTTTGCTGGGCAGAGGCCTCCCTTCCCTATTTTCATTTGCCGCGGTATAGGGCTTTCGGCCAGCTAGAGGAGTGGCCATTGAGTTCTTCCCGCCATATCCGCCTGGGCCGACCACGAGGCCGCCTAACGCCTTGTGGGACCCACTCAGTGGTCACCTTGCCCACAATTCTTCCGGCACACGGCACACGTGATGACGTGACCTGCCCAGTCCTACTCAAGTTCTCAATGAATTAGAAAAAAAAAGAAGAAAAAAAGAAAATTCCTACAGGCAATAGAGTCACCTAGCTTATAAGACCGTACATAATTTAAGTGATCCTTGAGGTGTTACAGAAATAAACACATTTTTATTTCTTTCTTTCTTTCTTCGAACGCAACTCCCAATTATTATTATTATTATTCAGCCATAATCGTCCCACTGCAGGGCAAAGGCCTCCCTTCCCTTCTTCCACTCTTCGCGACTCAGCGCGACCAATACACCAGGAAAATATAAAAGCAAAACATAAAAGTGCACAGGCTATTTTCTAAAAACAGAAACATCTTCTATTGGTACCCCTAGGGTATTCATTGAGGAACGGCCATTACGGTTTTCAGAAAAATTCTCGTCACTAGCTGGCGTTATAGTCCATTGTGACAACGCGGTGTCAACATCATCGGTCCAGTAGTTTCGGAGATTACCTCCGTCAAACAAACAAACAAACAAACAAATTTTACCTCTTTATAATATTAGTATAGATATAGATATAGATTAGTATAGAGATAGGTAAAGATAAAATAGAGGCTCTCCTCTAATAGAAATCAGATAAATAAAATTCCTATGCATTTTGCGGTGATCGTAGCGACAGTCCTGTGAATCACTCGTAATTTGCCACTCTTCATTGAGCTACCCAATAGGGGAGCTATTGACCCCACTTATTAAGTTAACTAGTTGCCTGCTCGCATGCTTCTAATTTTATTCGGATACACTTGATCAGTGCCGTCAGCTTGCTTTGCTGCGATTTTGAGCCTTCTGTTCTTCTTCTAAATTGTCAAGCTGTAATGAAAAGCAGCATAAAATCTTTTTAGACCGAGCTATCCAACCTTTGCGGAAGGACAAATTTTAAAAAGAAATACAATTTCACACGTTTTAGTGATGTCACGATAACCGTTATGGATATGAGGTACTTATCGATGTTTATTTAAAGTCAAAAATTGTGAGAGACAAAGTAAATTACTTAACTTATTTATGTAATCATTTTCGTTTTTTTATAATTCGAGATCTTAGAAGAAGGTGGCGGGACGAACTTGTCAATTTTACAGCCGACTGGAAAACTCCAGTACCTACAAGATCACAAGAAGGAATGGGGGGAGTCTTTTGCCCAGCAGTGGGACATGAACGGCTGAATATAATAATTTAATTTGTGATACCTACTGCTCATTTTATTAGTAAGTACTTTACTCAGGTAAGTACCTGTACCAACTTACTTATCATGGCATTAAATAAAGTTATATTAATTACGAACTGTTTTTACTTCACGGCTCTTGAACAGAAAACGCTCAGCACAACAAGTCACCCATCCAAGTTGTAACCGCTCAGCCCCCTTATTCTCCAAATAACAATATCTTAACGCGGCACGTCTCGGCGTTCTTATTTTGATAAATTATATGGATTTTAGAAAACAAAAGCTAGACAACGTGCAATCTCTTACCGCGTCATGTTTTAAATGTGTTCAAGAATCGATCTCCTGGACGTTTCTCTACAACGATCCATCAAGAACGTCTTAGCAAGCTTCGCCACGAGCACTTCTAAAACTTAATTAAGTAGTTTAAACAAAAACAAGCGTTGAAACCCATTAGTAACTCTTTTTTTTCAATGTAAAAATTACCCTGTCGTTGATGTGAGCAGTTTATAGGAAAAACTTGGAAATAATATACCGTGAATTTTAAAAATGCTGCACTGCAATGAACCTACTTAGCCACGTTAAGTACTCAGTGTTTCCTTTCAAGGGTCTCATTAAAAACCCTTATTGTAGAAAATTAAATTCTCTCCGTAAAATTTTCCAATATAGGGTAGGTACTTACCTACAAAGTGGGACGAAAATGAAGTTGTGAAATGAGAAGATGCACTATAAAATCGAACTCTGCTACATTCTGAAGTCAATAACTTGATTCTAAGAAAAGTTTGTGCTTACGAAATGAATCTTACTCAAGTTTTCGTACGTTTTTGTTTCTTATAACCTAGAAATGTTGAAACTTCTCTAAACTTTTAATATTTAAGGTTGTTGAGGTTGTAACAGGAAGTTCGAGACAAACAAGCAACAGAAAAGGCCGAAAAACATGTTTGAAGAGCCGATGTACTCTACGTTTTCGAACGAGCGGTCACTGCGCAATTTTGGGTTACATCTACAGATTACATACGTACAGATACCTCATCTCGAACATTGAAATGACTCCTTTCATCGTCGGGCTATTTTTGGTGTTTGATTTTTACGGCGCCACGTAGCAGCGTTTAGGCATCCGATTTTTTTTTTTTTTTTTTTTTTTCTAACGGACTACTGTTGACTGGTCAGATGGACCTTCGCAACTTTACCGGACTATGGTGAGAGCAGAAGGCTCTACACCGGAAAATGATTTTAAAGGCAAACATGCACAAGGGCACCTCTCAGGTACGAACCTCGGCTTGGGCTGTTGCCATGGGGGACAAATCGAATGAATGCTTGCCCTGAAGGGGCGGAAAGGGACAGAGATGTCTTCGACTCCGCCGGCGGAGTCGGTGTCGTGTGTAGTGTAAGGTGTGTGACTATGATGACTGAGTCATCGCCGCGTTAGCGGCGGTGATTAAGTCATCAGGGAAACCTAGAACATGTCTAGCTGCATGCTAAGGAGCAAGAATATGTTACTAAGTTATTCTTGATTTCAGGCAAGACCTAAATGCCGCTAGGTGGCGCCGCTAAAATAAAACACAAAAATAGCCCGAAGAAAAAAGAAGGACTCATTTCAATGTTCGAGATGAGGTATCTGTACATGTAATTTGTGCTTACATCAACGGTAGCAGCGCGTTTTATAAACGCAAGATAGTTTGCATGTTTACAGCTTGCCGACTGTATATTTCCGCCATGCATTTGTATGACGTTTGCATTACAAATACGCATCGCTCATTCGTATGAGCTAGTGGCCAACTCTGTTTTGTAGTATCTTGTATTATAAACTATGCAACGAAGCCACTTGGCTATGAAACTTGCGCCGAGAGCTAGCAACTTGCCAGGTGATTGAAACTTGCTGAAAGCCAAAGCTTCTGAGAAATGCTTAAATTAGTTATACAACTGTTATTGAGTTACGCGAAACCGAGAACTGAAACCTATATACCTATATTATAACCTTAACATATTTGCTATAATGGTTTACTAGCGACCCGCCCCGCCTTTGCACGGGTCAAATAATTATACATTTAAACCTACCTCTTGAATCACTCTATCTATAAAAAAAAACTGCATCAAAATCCGTTGCGTAGTTTTTAAGATTTAAGCATACATAGGGACATAGAGATATAGGGGCAGAGAAAGCAACTTTGTTTTATACTATGCAGTAATATGGCGTCAGGAGGAAATCTTTGCATACACTTGACGGGACGCTGTAGAGCCTGGGATATTGTTAAAATGGAATAGGCTTGCCCAGCACCATCCTCTCAGTTTAGCCGGACATATCCACAGGAACGACAATGGCCATACGGCTGACTAGACGCGGGTGTCCTCACGATATTTAGCTCGTGTTAAAGCACATATAAACTTTTAGACGCGAAAAGTCCATTGATGCACGGCCGGATTCGATCCCACGACCCTCAAAATATAATAAACCAAGATACCGAGATACCTAAACTCAAACTAACACCTTCCAAGTAAAATTAAATTTTATTTTAACCAAGCTCCAGTTTCTGATTGTCTGCAGGTTCTTGACAGTTATTTGTAGAATACAGGTCATGATATCTATTCTAAATTGGATCTAGACTTAACCACAAATCGATTCTAATACAACAAAGCGGAACATCTTATTGGAAACCCGCTAAGCTGGCAGTTCAATTTGAAATGATTTAATTTAAGCTTAACAATTCTCAGAGAAGCTACTGTACTTGATATTTATAAAATAACTTCAGATAATTTCAAACACAAAAATAGCCTGAAGAAAAACAAACAATGTTTGAGATGGGGTATCTGACTTATGTTGGTAATCTGTGTTACGAACACAGCTAGTTTTAAATATAGAAACATAATTACGACCGTTTTAAATCAAAGCATTGTCCTACTTCATGAAATTACAAGTAAACGAATTAAATATTTGTTTTTGAATATCACAGACCTTTTATTCAGTTCCATTAGCAGTAATTTGCATAAAATGCTTTATATGGACATCATAATGTTTCTGTATGAATACTTAATCAAATACGTTGGTCTGTAATTTTATTGTCAATAAAATAACAGGAATTTAAAAAGGACATCGATAAAATGCAATGTGTGCCGGTGACAAGTCTTTGATTACATCAATCTTTTAAAAATCAACTTTAATACTATTTATTCAATATTATATTAATACAACAGGACATTACTCACGTAAAATTACTGTTGTTGTTGTTTATTCAATATTTCAAACGCGATTGAAGCTAGAAAGCACATTTCAAAAAATAAGGTCTATTCCCAAATTCACACCAGTGGAACAAATAGGGCTGATGATGATGATTATTAATAAGGCCACAAATTTATTATTGTTTTTTGAAAACTTTAGATACTTATTTTAATACTAACTTATTATAAAACTGAAGTGTTTAATTAGGGCTGTTCAAAAAGCAATTTGTTTCTGATTCCGGCAATATTTAACAACTTCCAAGATTCCGAAATCGATTCCGTGAATAATTGAATGGGCTTGAGAGTTCCACTGATGAAATTAAAAATGAACTGATCTAAAGATAACAACAATGAGGCTTTTAATACAAACTAGTGACTAGATGACGCTGTGTGGAATGTCCAAGAATATTTATTTATTTATTATTATTATTTATTATAGTGAATAATTAACCAACCTTTTATCTCTATAGGGTTTTTTTAGTCTTTTGAGATTGGTAATACCAAGAAAAACTACCTATTTACGAGCACTATTATCAGACTTCTCTACATCTATTGGGACTACTTATATTTATGATTAAAAAACAAAGAAAAATCATCTAGTATAGATGTAATTATAACAAACTAAAACATACGTGTAGGTAGGTACGCATTCTTTAAAAAATTGACCGTCTATGAAATGCTTGTAAAATGTAAGATGGACTTAAAAGATCCTTGGTCCCATATTTAAGCTATAACGAAGGCCTATAGGCGGCCTAAAAACTCAGTCACCAGAGTTGGCCACTTGCTCACACGAACTAAAAAACGAACGTAATGGTTTTATCACAAATTATGATACAAGACAATAAAAACAGCAGATGATAAGTACCCAACAATTTAATAGTCACAACCTACGAATACTCTAGCACACTATAATGCCCGGCATCCAGATAACCCGAGAACAGAAGATGCTTCACATTCCTCCCCTGACCATAATCAATAGTCTTCGAACATCCAGATCTATGCACTTTGAACGTGTAATCCGTGAACAACTCACTCGCACAATGCAACTCCACGTGCCCCGCATACTCGCCATCTCTTGACATCAAATTCCTATAATCCACCGCACTCCACATATGCAGTCCGTACGAGTGGTCCCCAATTATGAAATCCTTGTATCTGTGCCAGTTTTCCGTAACTCGTTCGACAACGCGCAGGCGGATGTCACGGTGCCTTTCCTGTGTTCCGTATACACAGTAAGAGACAGATCGAAACATGCAGTTGCCGTCACCACGAATCGGAACCACCCGACCACCCGACATATTAGCACCTATTCTTTCCACATTTCCGATTTCATCGATATCGATAATGTGCCATTCTGATTGTGTCCCAACTCTAAACTGTCACGGGCCGAAATTTCCGCGAAATTTTCCACTGAATCTAATGAAAACTGAGTGTAATTGCAGTCAAAATAAGTGGTGAAAAGATTTGTAAAACAATAAAATGTATCGCAAAGTGGTGGTAAAGAATGTGGTTTACATTTGGTGATGAATCGAAAACGATTGGATAAAATCTGAAGATAAAAATTAACTTACAAAATTTTAGATCACCTGATTCTGCCAAAGTCGCATCTGTCAGAGTGATTGAACCAACCTTATTGGTGAGTGATAACCTCTTTGAACGTTATATTTTCGCGCCAATTTGGTGATAACTGAGGTCAGTTCATCGGAACTCAGGTCACAAGAGTGGTGCTGTTGTTGATAGAGAAGGTAGTTTATACCTACGAATAGGTATGCACCTACATTTTAATGATAGGTACTTAACCCACGTAATCGGTTTTAACCTAACTGGTACTTCTGAACAAAAAAACTATTGGTGCGCGGCCGAATTCGAACCCACGATCTTCTTTTCGAAGTCAAGTAATAATATGACTAAGAAAGGGAAGGCCGAAGAAGAAGTTGATGAATTGTGTGAAAGTGAATTATGAATGTGAGAAGAGTGAATTCGAATATGACGAATGGTAGAGATGACTGAAAGAAAAAAAACATGGGCCGACCGCATCTAGTGCGGGATAAGGGCAGGAGAATGATAATGATCTTCCTTTCGAAAGTCAGAGCTCTAACCTACTCGGACATCTCTACATAATTATTTGAATATAGTGAATTAAGCTCTTTTCTTTTATAGATGAATGCAGTTTGTTTTTTAATCTTTGTTGACATTAAAACTATAATAAATACTAAGGTAAGTTAAGTAACTACATTGATTACTCGCTCTCATAATAATAGCTACTTTGTTGTCGTATAGTCGACAAAGAAATTGGTTTACCACTTTTGATGACATCTCCCAGTAACATAACTATTCGATAAGGATTACTGAATGACAGATTCTGACGTAGCAGGTCAATCTGTCAAGCGAAAATAGCCCTTGATGTTTTGTACGTGCAAATGATATTCAGCCTTAGAGTGGTAAACCTATTTCTTTGTCGACTATACCTACTAGATAGCCTAGGTGATATTGTCCACAGTCCAATCAACAGTGTATTGTGAACTCATAGCCTATTCATGAATAAACCATGTTAATGATAGGGTTATCCTCGGAGAGTCTGGGCACACTGCATTTTTAGAACTAGTAGAGACACTAGAACTATACTTCATTTATTGAAACGAGCTAATAGGCAGATTAAATAAACTCACGTGATTGGACGTCGAAAATAATTATCTTTCTCGTGATTGGCTAGATTGATAAATCAATTGTCAATTGTCAAATCTAGCCAATCCAATTATTTTCGACGACCAATCACGTGTGGTTATTTCTCTTCCTATTAGCTCGTTTCAATAAATGAAGTAAGTATAGAAGATTTGTAAATCGCAGTATCAAATTTAAATCTCAATCGATTTTTTTGTAATTTGGCACTCTTGGAATCGACTGTAGAGCCACATTGGCTTTGTTTCGTGGATATTGGGTGAACTGATTTGATGTTCTGAGAAATTTATATGATGATACAATCCTGTCATAACTGATTTCAAGAGTACCAAATTCTCGTATGATCGGGATCGCGTTGACTTTGCATTGCGCGAGGGTAGTGTGCACGGGCGCGAGGGTAGTGTGCAGTGTGCACGGTCTCAGCTTGCCGCTTGCATTTTGTTCGCCGCGGGTTTGTATCAATCGATATGAACGCGCAGTGCCTGATAAATTTTGTGTGACTAGCCTGTAATATCCCATCATTATCCGCAACCTGATCTTTGCCACTGCTGGGTTCAGGCCATTTGATTTTGCCACTTCTCACGGTCCTACGCTTGCCTAGTCCACTGCCCACTACGTTGGCATATCATCGACCCATCGTACCTCTTGCCACTCACTTTGCTCCAGAGTTGGCCACTTGCTCACACGAAAAAAGAAGAATAAGAATCGTGCTGCTGGACGTCCGACTGTAATATCTACCTGTAGTAGTAGTACCTGAGTATAAGTATATACAAGTTTACCTACCTCTAGGTAATAGCTAGTATATTAATAGCTCAGTCGTACCTAAATTTGTCCGAAAAACTTTAAGACAGGCGTTTTTATGAAGGTGCAAACTTAAGTGTGAATGTGACCTCTCGCAAGAACAAGACAAAAACGAAATAGTATTTTATACAAGGTGTTGTTATCAAGTTGCAATATTAAAAAATATAAAACTTCATTTTCGTAAAAGAGCAATTAGCTGAACTCTAAACTAACGTACCAAAACATACAGTGGACACACACAACCTCATCCTGTTTTGAAATCTGTTAAAAATACTTTTTTTTATAGTGCACAAGGGCCGTTCTATGTAGACCACGTTTTTACTATAAAGTACCTAGGACTTATCCTAAACCGATGCTGTGTATGTATAATTAACTAACATCGCTCTTAAGAACGTGAATGAAGTCTCTATTGATTTATTTGGTGCAAACCGATCATAATACCTACTAGATTTATCATTAACCTCGAATTTTGTTATGATACAAGTTCACAACAGATTAGGTAATAGTTGGTACGAAATGAGTCAGACGAGATTACGTGTCAGTGTCAATGTCAACGATTAGCATAAAATAACGTTGAAGAAAGGACATCATTCACGCTCTATACATTTTTGGACCAAAAATCAAAAGTGCCGGCCAATAAAAAAAAATGTTATTTCTAGGTAGAGCATGTCAAAACTAACATTTTTTATTATCAAAGCAAACCTGTACACCTAACGGTTTAGTTTTTATTTACTATAAAAAAAGTATATTTTGACCGTTTCGAATTGCAATAACACTACTAATACTTAAGTGAATTGCGCTATTATGGCACCTGTATTACTGAAAAAAAGGCGATTGGGTGTTGCTCATCATCATCATCTGTGGGATAAGGGCAGGGATGCCCTCATCCCACTAAGCGGGGTCGGCACAACCCGTTTCTTTCTTCCATTTTCCTCTATCGCTCGTCATCTCAGTACTCACTTCTTTCACAAACATATCTGCACACACACAGTCCATCCATCTTTACTTAGGCCTACCTCTTCCAGTGTATTCATCCACAATCATATTCATCGCAACCATACCACGCCAGCATTGCACTCCTCAACTTATTAATTCCCCTGTTATATTCGTACTCATTCTTTATCTTAACTATTATCGTCACTCCATATATCCATCTCAACATCCGCATCTCATTCACATGCACTCTACATCTACTACACGCACATCAACAATAAACAATAAACAATAAATAAATATACATCCTTGGACATTCCACACAGCGTCATTCTAGTCCCAAGCTAAGCAACCCAATGCTAGTGTTATGGCAACCAGATAACTGATACATTTTTCTTGTAAATACATATAATAGGTAAATATTATAGATAGAAAACACCCACCACACGAAACAAATATCTGCAGAACATACAAACATTTGTCCCGTAGCGGGGATCGAACCCAACAGAAATAACAATAACATGTACTTGATTTTTATCAGCCAGTTGAGCAAGCTGGGCTTAGGAGTTGTAACACCATGCGCACCACTTACTCGCTGAGATGAGAATCGTCATCGAAAAGGCTACATAATATCAACTACCGTTATGGCTCGCATTTATTGACTATAAGAAAGCCTTTGAAAGTGTTGAGACCTGGATAGTTATTCAGTCTTTGCTGAATGCCAGAGTATATCATCGCTATTTAAACTAGATCAAAAACATATATACCAAAATGCTCGTCTAATACTACATAATATACCTTCAGAAACAAATCCAGTAAAAATAGTAAGAGGAGTAAGGCAGGGCGATACGCTTTCACCAAAACTATTTACACTAGTACTGGAATGGAAGACATTTTTAAAAACTTAGACTGGGAAAATCGTGGTCTTAATATAGCGGGAACAAGACTGAGTAACCTGAAATTCTCCGATCTTTTAATTCTTGGACAACCCTCACGACCTTGAGGCCATGATACAGGAACTTAGTGAAGCCTTTGGACGTTTAGAAATGAACTTGGCTGGTCACGTCGCCAAGAAACAAGACTCGTGGTGCAAAACACTAGCCGAATGGAGACTATGGATGAAACTCGCCCAAGAGGCAGGCCGGAAATGCGTTGATATGATGACAAAAAAACAGCTGGAGTGAAATGGATGGAAACTGCACAAATCGAAAAGAATGGCATATTATGAAGGAGGCCTACACCCATAGGGTTGAATGTGGCTAAGAAAAAGAAGAAGAGAACAATAACAGATTGACTTGATTGATGACTGTAAAACATTTTTATTACTAAACTGTTAATATTTTAATACATATTTTACTACTAAACTGTCAATACCAAGAATCATTTTAGAACAAATTATTATTTTTGTAATAGATATTACGACTAAACTATTATTTGTACGGGTTAGGTGTCATAGTAAAAAATCTCAGGAATAATATGCTCTAACAGGAAACCACATTTTTTTTTTCTGGCCGGCACTTTAGTTTTTTGGTCCAACTTGAATGATCTCCTTTGCGATAGTGGACAAGGCATGAACTTAAGCGAATGTGGGTAAGAGAAGACTAAACCCGGTTCCTTTATCCAAATAACTATCAGTTCCTATAACCAACTTACGGATGATCGTATCTATGAGCGATTTCTTCCAGACAACCTTAGGATGAACTGGAATTACAAGAAGGCAAAAAGGCGGTGTTCATAAAAAATATAAAAGCGAATCAAATTCATAGAGTAGGTACTTATATTAATAAGTATCAATAAATAAATACTTGAATTAATATTAAAATAAATAAATAATAATGTAACCAACCGATAACAAAGTTTTAAATAAATCCTAATGTTACGGCGGTTTTTATAATCGCTCTACCATACAACAAACGAAGAGAAAATCCCTGTATAAAATGTGATCCTCATTTTATATAAAGTTATTATACCACTGAGTCACAAGCTTACGGTCACCGCCGCTCGTCTGACGAAAACAGTTCTTGTAGGTAGCCTAAGAGCATTGTCAATTTCATTTTTTTTTTTTTTTTTTTTTTATTAATTGCCAAATGAACAGAGATTAAGCTATAAACTAATTATGGATAGCACTTTAAGCCACGAAGGTTTACCGTGTGCTATCGTGAGACACTCATAAATAAAAAAAGGTAGGTACTTAAATTTAATTTGACAAAAAATTAAGAATTAGGTCTTACCTATAACTAAACATCACTCACCTACATTTAAATTTTTTTTACATTTAAATAAAATTTTATATAAAAACCCCCTTGAACATATTATATTTCGCGGGATAAATAAATAACAATTGGGGGAGACCTTTGCCCAGCAGTGGAAAAGTACTTATAGGTTAAAAAAAAAAAAAACTAAGTAAGTACTTACACTTAGACCACACAAAGAAATTATTCTAATACAATCACTAGCTAAAAATAAGTGTAATTCTCACGAAACTGGTATTCTATGTCTTCTGTGGTCTCGCTTCGCCTCATATGGTTTGAGTGGGATAGAAGATAAAGGGCTACCCCGCCTACATGAGACGTTGACTTTTAGATGTAGTTATATACTTATCTAGCGCATTCTGCTGTTTAGGAATAAAAAAATTGGCGGCCTGCTTAGGCAATTGGCCCACGCCTAAAAGGTTTTAGTTACGTCGTCGCGGAAGAGAGACGGCGTTATCGATTAGAATGAAATGATCTTCTTCTTTCCTATGAGCAAGTGGCCAAATCTGGTGACGGAGTTTTTAGGCCGCCTAAAGGCCTCCGTCATGGCTTGACGACTTTTAAAAGCCGGGACCGATAATTTAACGTGCCCTCCGAAGCACGGAAGCGCTCAGATAATATTGCCACTTGCGGTCACCCATCCAAGAAGTGACCGCGCAGAGCCTTGCTTAACTTCGACGATCTATCAAGAACGCCGTAGCAAGCTTCGCCACGAGCGCTGAAATGATAAGTTAAGGCATCGAAAGCGGAAAGCACGAATCGTTTGTGCTTGCTGACTTGTTAGCTCTTGTGTTGTAGTAAAAGTCTCTATTTTAGTGAAGTGTGTCTCTTTTCCTTCTGTCTGCTTCCTGTACTAGTTCTATTATTACTCTGTGCTAAGTAATGGCGGCTAAGTAATAAAGGTTTTGGCAATCTTAAGCCTACTTCAAGGTTTACGTTGTCTTTGACTCAGGAAAGAAAGAAAGAAAAATATGTTTATTTCGTAGGACCTCAAGGATCACTCAAAATTGTACACTCTTATATCTAGGTGACTCTATTGCCTGTTCCAAAACAAATTCCTACACCACCTTACCTAAGCTAAATCGTTTTTTTTTACTGTCCACAGGTAAGTCAATAGCCGTAACAAAGTAATAAGTTCGATGCAGTGGATCAAAGGTAAGTTAACAAACTTCGACTTTATTAGTCACATTTAAATAACATTTTTAACTAAATTAATAATGCAACTGAAATAACAACAAAATAATGTCTACAACAAAATACCTACTCGTCATTTTTACTCCCTAATCATAAAATATCAACAAGTACCTACCTACACAGCCACCATACATTTCACAACAATATTTACTTATTTAAATCAATGAACATTTCAAAACCGGTTTACAAAAAAAGATCCCAAGCGAAGCCTGCAAACATCCTTAAGTGAAAAATCGTTAAGTTTGAAATGTGATCGTTAACGGTCATTTTAAACCAGTACGGATGACCTTGGCATTATGTAAAGCTTTGTACAAGCAGATCTGACGACCTCTGTGGCGCAGTGGGCGAACGCCCAGCTGAGACGCGGAGGTTGCGGGTTGGATCCCCGCTACGGGATAAATTTTTGTATGTTCTGCAGATATTTGTTCCGTGTCTGGGTGTTTTCTATCTCTAATATGTACTTATGTATTTACAAAAAAAAAAGTATCTAAGTATTTTATCAGTCATCTGGTTACCATAACACAAGCATTAAGATGCTTAGCTTGGGAGTAGATGACGCTGTGTGGAATGTCCAAGGATATTTATTTTTTTAGACTTTTTCTCAGATAGTTAGAGCACTTTGTAGTAATTCCTTCGATATTGCAAATTAATTTGTTGTTTTTGTTATTTATTTTTTTAACATTACTTTTTTGTGAATTATGGAGAAAATTAACATAGTCATTTACTAAGTGAGTTATGAGTATGAGTGTGGATGGTTATACCTACCATAGAAGTAGAGGAAGGCCGAGGAAAATGTGGATGGATTGTGTGAAAGAGGATATGAATGTAAGAGGAGTGAATTCTGAGTTGACGAATGATAGAGAAGAATGGAAGAAGAAGACATGTTTGACCGACCCCACCAAGCGTGGGATAAGGGCAGGAGAATGATGATATGGAGAAAATTAACAAATTGATTAATACTTGCTTACAGCTACTTGTACCTACGTCCACTGATTACTGCCAGCAGGTCTTGCCGTCACCAGACTTAATTGCATTTTATTGTTATATTTTTTTAACATTCGACGCTCGAGCTGCGGCGTAGAAATATTGTAAAACAGGAAAAACAAATAAAGTAAATTGTAGAGCAAACGTGATTAAGAGACCGTGCTCCACGTTTTTCGACCGTGCACGCCACTGCGTAATTGTATCAATAACTAGCACGTCCCGGCGTTGCACGCCTGTACTAATGAAACTACCGGGATGAAATATAGCCTATAACCATCCCAACAGCCCATTCTACATATCGGTGAAAGAATTTTTGAAATCGGCTGAGTAGTTTTGGAGATTATCTCCGTCAAACAAAACAACAAATAACCTCTTTATACCTTTTGACTAAAACTGAAAGTTTAGGAATAACATATTCCATCCAGTTTTAGGATACTATTTACTTTGGTGCTAACTGAGGCCCTACGACTAGTATAATAGGTACCTACTGTAGTATTGATAGTACCTATCCTTGTCAACGAGACAAGTATCACAAAATGTATGAGAATCCAGCGCAGCGCCGCCCCCGGTAACTCACATTTTTTTTTTATTTAACCTATACTGTCCCACTGCTGGGCAAAGGTCTCCCCTTTCTCTGACATTATGTACTAATAATTTCATACTTACCTACATTTGAAATACTTGACCAGTTAGCGAGGATAGTTAAATAAACAACTTGAAAACTGATGGTAGGGCTACTGTACCACAAGGTAAATACGAGCTCTGAATCTCTGATTACTGAGTATGAATGAGCCCTTAGTTCCTATGCCCTATTTTCAAACAATACCGCGTACAGCTTTAATTAGAGTCCGAAATGTGAACAGGGCTGTCAGCTTCATTATTCGAAATATTTCTTTATTTCGTTTTTAATGTAATACATATATATGTTTATGAATGTTATGCTTGTGAGAGAAAATAAATAAATAAATAAATATTAAATCGTGTCCTGGAGATCGATTCTTGAACACATTTAAAACATAACGCGGTAAGAGATTGCACGTTATCTAGCTTTTGTTTTCTGAAATCCATAGAATTTTTCAAAATAAGAACGCCGAGACGTGCCGCGTTAAGACATGGTTATTTGGAGAATAAGGCGGCTGTTGTTTGTTTTAAGCTTTTAATAGTTGTTACATCAGGATAAATATACTGTTACAAAAATATACGCAAAAACTCTATGGACGGAATACCTAAACATAAATAAAATCAATGACACATAAAACCTTCTTTTAGTGCTAAAATAATATTATATTCACTCTCTCCAATAAATAATTCAAATGTAGCCTGTTCAGCGTAAAGAAATAGGTAGGTTGCCTACAAAAAATCTGTCTATCTATCTATCCAGCCGGTAGCACCCACTGCTGGGTTAAGGCCTCTTCTCTATCAAAAAAACTACATATTTTAAAATTTTGAAGAGATGCGTTTATTTCGTTTTACATTTCTGTAATTGTATTGTTTTTTTTAGGTCCAACGCTCCCTGAGAATATTATTATTGTTACTGCTTTGTGAAAACCCTGTAAACAAAGTCCGTTAATAGTTTTCGTACATAAAGTTATTAGCACTAGCTCAAACAACTCAGCTAAATGCATCGAAAGCTTCAACAAAACATTGTAACATAATGAAACTAAAATTCGTAATTACCGACGAAAAGTTTGAAATGTGAGAATTTCTGGTACATTCTTGTGTTCGAAATACGTTGTGAATGAATTTCATCTCAACAATGTCCCAGGCACTACAGCTTCCTGTTAGGTGTAGGCAAATGTTGCCTCCTGAAGTCCTGACACTGTATAAATCAGAAATCTGGTAGAGTTTCTACCTACACTACAAATACTCAAGCTTTCATTGTAGCTTTTGAACAGCGGTAGCAGCGTTGGAACAGGCAATAGAACCCCCTAGTTTTAAGAACGTGACATGTCTAAGTGGTCTTTTTATGATCTTATTGAATAAAATATTTTGACTTTTTGACTTTTTTTGACTTTTTGCTAACACATTCTCTGGCCTTTACTATACTTCATTTCTTGAATCGAGCTAATAGGAACAAAAATAAACGCACGTGATTGGTCGTCAAAAATAATTGTATTTCTCGTAATTGGCTATATTGTCAAATCAATTGTCAATTGTCAAATCTAGCCAATCCAATGAATTTCGAAATGAAGTATAGATGATTAAACAGCGTCAGGAGGCAATTTTTGCCTACATTTAACAGGACATTGTATTGCCTGGGACATTGTTGAGATGGAAAAGGCTAGTAGCATCTAAACCACCCTCTCATTAGCCGATCATATGCACAGGAAAGACAATGGTCAATACGTGTAAAAAACATTTAGGTTATAAATTTCTTTAAACCCTAAAATTGACAACAAATTTCGGTTTCGCTGATCCAGGACGGCCTCAGCTTTTTACAGCTTTCATTTTCTTTGTTTTTTTATTTTGTGACTCAAGCCACGAAATGGAATAATTAGAAAGATGATATAATTTTATTATAATTACCACATCAAGAGTGGCGATTCTGCCCCCTTATTCTCCAAATAACCATGTCTTAACGCGGCACGTCTCGGCGTTCTTATTTTGAAAAATTCTATGGATTTCAGAAAACAAAAGCTAGATAATGTGCAATCTCTTACCGCGTCATGTTTTAAATGTGTTCAAGAATCGATCTCCTGAATCTCTAAAGCCTCGTTTAATCAGGAATGTGTACCTCTATAATACGTCGTACTCACTGTTTCCGACAATTTATTGAAATTAGCAAACATTTTCAAAGGTAGCTCCGAAATACCTTTCCAGGAATCTATTTGAGTAAATATTTTAGGTGTTTCGCTTTAGGTAATGTGAGCATGAGCATAATTTTCCTAGAGGCTCAGACCAAATAAAAAATAAAGACGGAACGCTGCGAACAACGAAGTGAAGGAGAGATCATGAAGAATACAGAAGCGCTCATGTCGGAGCTTGCTAAGACGGTCTTGATAGATCGTCGAAGTTAAGCAACGTTCTGAGCGGTCACTACTTGGATGGGTGACCGCAAGTGGCATCAACTGACAGCTTTCGTGCTTTAGAGGGCACGTTAAATTGTCGGTCCCTTTAAAGTCTGGGCCTGCCGCCTTATTCTCCAAATAACCTGTCTTGACGTGGCACGACACGGTGTGGTTATTTTGATTGTGATGGATTACAGAAAACAAAAGCTCGTTAACGTGCAATTTCTTACCAATCCAATCGCTTGAGCTTTCGCTATCCCTTGTCAATTCCTATACTTTTGTTTTTTTATTTTTTAATAAAATGCAGTTGTTTTAACTTGGCTGGGTACCTACTCTCGGCAGGTACATCAAATATACTCTTAGAGGTTTATTCATAAAAACTTGACAATTTAATACAGGTTTTAGGAACGTTTTAGAACGTTTTTTTCTTGTCACTCATATGTCAACGAAAAGAGATAGCAACAGATTTAATATACGTTTTAGCTAATACAGGTTTTAGGTCGAATATGCATAATGGGGTTATTGACATAAGAGTAAAATAAAACACTCATAAAATCATAAAACCCTTATTAAATTGTCAAATCTTTATAATTAACATTGGGTTACCATTTATCCTTAAATTTTAATGAAACAATTTCTCGAATTTTTATTGAGATAAGGAACAAATTCACAAAACAGACAGAAACAAAAAATACCTACACTACTTAAAAACTAATTTAATAAAAATTTAACTCTGTATTCTAACCTAGTAAGTATTACACAGAGTTCAGAATTATTATTTTGGGTTATTAGATGTTCAAAACAATTTGTTAAAGTACTACTGAAACGTACTTGCGTACGTACCCTAGTTTCCAGTAAAATGAATGAAAATACTCAACTGAAAATAAAATGCCCCAATTTCGGCTAGTCCTGCTGTGACACCGCGGCAAATCGATCGTCCCCCCCTCCTACAGGCGTGCCATACTAACTACTATTACTCTGTGGCCCCCTCTGGGATACCCCCAACTAACTGTGCATTAAGCTGTGGCATGACCCGTTCTAACTATGCAAGAAGCTGTGACATGACCCGTACTAACTATGCAACAAGTTGTGGCATGACCCGTACTAACTATGTATGATACTGTTCCCTGGGATATCCGTGACTATGTTGCAATCTGTGTAGGATTCCTCCATAGCTTTTACAGGTCACGCACACATTGATGCGCCTTACTGACTGTGTGGTAAGCTGTGGCTTGTGGGTCGCCTCGAATGAATTTCAACAGAAGATGTAATTACGAGAGAATAAGCTACAGTAAATGTTAAACGAGCTCGAAACCTCAGGGATTTGAAGACTGCATTAGTGTGTCTATTGTATGTATTTGAGCTTTAAACGGTGAAGGAAAACATCGTGAGGAAACCAGTTAGCTTTCTAACAGCGTCGATGGGCTTGCAACCTGTCACGTATGGAAAGTTAAATTCTGCAAAAAGTGCGCATGTGCCATATATGTATTTGGACATGCCTCTGACTACCCCATTAGACATTTCAAAGGATCTAAAGAATTCTATAAAGATCTGAAAGAAATGTCTACCGCTCCCATATCCTTGGACATTCCCAACAACGTCACGTTACAAAAAAATGTATCTATACTTCATTTCTTGAAACGAGCTAATAGGAAGGAAAATAAACGCACGTGATTGGTCGTCGAAAATAATTGTTTATTCTCGTGATGGCTAGATTTGACAATTGACAATTGATTTGACAATCTAGCCAATCACGACAAAGATAATTATTTTCGACGACCAATTACGTGAGTTTATTTTATCTTCCCATTAGCTCGCTTCAAGAAATGAAGTATAAGTATTATAATCAGTGATCTGGTTACCAATGTTACTTTAACATAATCATTAAGTTGCTTAGCTTGGGACTAGATGATGCTGTGTGGAATGTTCAATATTTATTTATTTAAATAGATGACCTGTCTTATTCTCATGAAAGATTTATAAAACAGAAACGTCAGCTTAACTAATAACTAAGCTTAGCTAAATTGAAAAGTAAGCTTTTCATAGTTTGCAGTTAGCACACATGGTATGAGATCCTGGCTTAACTGCGCAAGCTAAGCTAAACTAACTTGGCCTCATTACAAAAAGCTAAAATAAACCTTGGTTCAAACTTTAACCAAGGTTTATTTTAACTTTTAGCTAAAATAAGCTTTTAAAGCTATCAAAACCATGGTCAAAATTTACAAAATTAGCGCAAAATTACATAATTTTCTGTCAAAATTAACCAGAATTATGCCTGTATCTAAATGCAAGGGACAGGATTATTAATAATGGTCTATTAAACTTATTTTAACTAAAACGGCAATAAAATCTGTTGCTATCTCTGACGAGTAACAAGAAAAAGCATCCCTAAAACCCTTATCGATCGAGTGAGCGAAGCGAACGAAGATCTTAGTGGCAAGTGGGGTAATTTTGCTTTGTATGTTGTGTTCATTTGTTTGTTTGTATGTTCCGGCATAACTGTCGAATCGTTAATCCAATCTTCATGAAACTTGGTAGGTATATAGGTAGTGGTAAGCCGGTAAGCCAGTAACCTAATGAGCTGAATCGGTCAAGGGGTTGTAAAGATATTTGGTTCCGAAGGGGATGAAAAAAAATAAAAGTTGTTCAAATACATTGAGTGGGGTGTCATATGAAAGGGCTTTGTTTATACATTCCAAAATGGTTTTACTTTTTATTCTAAGTTGTAAAGTTTTTGAATAACTTCGATAAATGTAAAAAAAACATGACTGCTATATCCTGAGCTCCCATTTCTATAAGTTTTGGTGAAATCGCAGCTCAGAAAATCGTTCTTCTTCTTCTTTATTATTTTGGTTGGTGTTTCTAACTCCTAACTCTTTTTGACGAACCTAACGACGTTTTAATGGAAAAAGAATTCAACTTACTAAATAGTTTCCTTGAACCAATGTTACTGCCACTTCACAACGAACAAAATACCAAAATGTTTTAAGTCGAAACACCCTCGTTAAAACTTATGCTCTTACTTAAACCATCAAGTATTTTTTATAGAAATATAAGTAAATTAATGCAAAATGATTTTTGACAAATGTTTGAAATAACCGCGGGCAACACATTTGTCATCGAAAGTAGTGCCATGACAGGATCAAACCAACATGACATACTAAATATAAAATAGGTTTAGAGCCTAAGGTTTGGCTCTAAATTCAAAGAGTTTTTAATCAAAACCTGTATTGTAAATAATGCACACTCAAAATCGCTTTACTATAATCGGCTTTAGGTACTTAGTTCTCATTAGATCCTCAATATTTTTTAGTAGACCTCTGAAGTAAATTCTTTCAAACACAGATAAAAACGAATATACATACACAACCACCGGCGAGCGAGATCTCGTTCGAGGCGAACTACTAGTTAAAGTGTTTTCAAAATAAATTCATATTATTATTATTATATTATTATTAAATTGACAAATCTTTATGAATAACGATGAATGACGAAATATAGACGACCTCTGTGGCGCAGTTGAGAGAACGCCCGGCTGAGACTCCGAGGTTGCGGGTTCGATCCCCGCTACGGGACAAATGTTTGTATGTTCTGCAGATATTTGTTCCGTGTCTGGGTGTTTTCTATCTATAGAGTCAACTAGTTTTTAAGACTGTACGTTTTTGAGCGATCCTTGAGGTCCTACGAAATAAACATATTTTTCTTTCTTTCTTCTTTCTTTCTATAATATGTATGTATTTACAAAAAAAAATGTATCTATGTATTATATCAGTCATCTGGTTACCATAACACAAGCATTAAGTTGCATAGCTTGAGACTAGATGACGCTGTGTGAAATGTCCAAGGATATTTATTATTATTATTATTATTAGTAAGGTACCTGCGGCAAATAAGGGCCACTTAATTTCAATTCAAAATATTTTCAAAATCAGACGGATATGAATGCAAAACAGGACATTTTAAGAATGTTTACTTCATAAGCAGTCTGAAAAAGTATGATTTATTTGGTTTTAATTGAAATTTATCATCAATATTGAGGTTTTTCAAAACCCTTCCTTTGGTCCTTATTAGCCGACGGTAGTTTAATATGGGCCACTTAACAAAAACATTCATTTTGTCTTTTATCATTGTAAACTCTAGCTATACTATCTCTCGCAGACTTTTAGATTGATTTTCTAGTGAATTACGCTTGACGATTTATTTAAATCACGGAAAAAAACAGTGATGGCCCTTATTAAACTAATGAAACGAAAAGTTTGAAAAAAAAGCATTAATTGACTAAATTTGTTCAAAATTATCATATTCTTGAAAAAGTTATTAGTTTCACTACATAAAACTCAAAAAAAAATCAAAAATAGCATAATATTTTCTTGAAAATTTTCTTGAATTGGTGGCTCTTATTAAACTTATGAAAGTTTACGTTTTGGAACTTTGCTCTATTATGTTTCCTCCAAGTTTCTAGGAGTCCTGTGAAGTATTATGTACTTATATTGGGCATACTCACTCAAACGCAAGATATACCTAATCTTTTGTGTTGTGTGTGTGTGAATGTGTGAAGTATGTGTGAAGGCCGGTTTCGATCCCACAAGCTTCAGAACTAAAGTCAAAGTAACAAAAAAAAAATTTTTTTTCGTTCTTATTGTTCTTTTTGTTTTTTTTTGTTCTTTTTGTTCATTTTGTTCTTTTTGTTCTTTTTGTTCTTTTTGTTCTTTTTGTTCTTTTTGTTCTTTTTGTTCTTTTTGTTCTTTTTGTTCTTTTTGTTCTTTTTGTTCTTTTTGTTCTTTTTGTTCTTTTTGTTCTTTTTGTTCTTTTTGTTCTTTTTGTTCTTTTTGTTCTTTTTGTTCTTTTTGTTCTTTTTGTTCTTTTTGTTCTTTTTGTTCTTTTTGTTCTTTTTGTTCTTTTTGTTCTTTTTGTTCTTTTTGTTCTTTTTGTTCTTTTTGTTCTTTTTGTTCTTTTTGTTCTTTTTGTTCTTTTTGTTCTTTTTGTTCTTTTTGTTCTTTTTGTTCTTTTTGTTCTTTTTGTTCTTTTTGTTCTTTTTGTTCTTTTTGTTCTTTTTGTTCTTTTTGTTCTTTTTGTTCTTTTTGTTCTTTTTGTTCTTTTTGTTCATCAGTCGTCAGTCGTCAGTCGTCAGTCGTCAGTCGTTAGTCACCAGTCACCTTGCCCTTTGCATCTGTTTTTGTGTACCAGTATTGCTAATAACCAGTCTTTGTCCTTCATTATTATCAATCGCTTCTAACTGAAATAGCAAAAAAAAGAAAGAAAATACATTCATATTTTAACCTCAGAACACGTATACACAATAAAAACAGATATAATAGAACACGACTTCGAAAGAAGACCTGAAAGCCTTGTAATTGACGGCCCTTACTACCCGCCTTGGGGGTGGCCCTTATTAGCCGCCTGCGTCAAGTTCGACAAAATTCACTGTAAAATCATGAAAAATTTATATTTATATTTAAACTTAACTTAATCAGGAAACATGATAAATTTATGTTATATTAATAACAGCAGATTAAAAAAAAAAAGTCTATGGTACTCACAATTAATCAGTTTTCGTGTAGATTTTTTTCTAGTAGAGCGATTTTTACAAACATCGTTTAAATAAATGTGTCTACTGACATGAAGGCGAATAGGAAAGCGATACCACCGCGGATATTAGCCTTCCTAATGGTCCTCTATAATGTAGGCTTGGTTTGAGTCTAATAATAATATTGGAAGTATGTTAAAATAGAAGTGGCCCTTATTACCCGCCGGCCCATATTTGACGCACCTACCCTAGCTTGGATCGAACCCGCAACCTCCGCGTCTCAGCCTTCGCCCACTGCGCCACAGAGGTCGTCACTAGAATATTAACTGGTTTCCATACATTCCCAAATTTCAGCCGTTTCAGAACAAAGATTCTCAAACCTTCGGAACTTAATACAATGTTTCTCAACATTGGCTTCGTATCTTCATTTCAACTTTGAGTTCGCTATTCAAACTTTAAACATACGAACAGAAACTCATGTTTAATAGGAGAACATTCATGTCTACCAAGTTCCTGCTCAAATGATGTTGAGGAATAACTCACACCTCTACATCTATACTAGACTAGCGGCACGTCCCGGCTTCGCACGGGTGTACTAATGAAACTACCGGGATAAAATATAGCCTATAACCATCCAGACAGTCCATTCTACACATCGGTGAAAGAATTATTGAAATCGGTTCAGTAGTTTCGGAGATTACCTCCGTCAAACAAACAAACAAACATACAAACAAACAAACAAATTTTACCTCTTTATAAAAAATTATTGTCTTTCTCGTGATTGGCTTGATTTGACAATTGACATAATGATCTGACAATCTAGCCAATCACGAGAAAGACAATAATTTTGGACGACCATTCAGGTGCGTTTATTTTTCTTCCTATCAGCTCGTTTCAATAAATGAAGTTTAGTTAGCTGGTGCGAGTGCACCGCTTCCATCGATGCCCTATATCCTAGCAGAGAGGAATCCTTTGATCTTTGATATTGGAATTTATCGGAGCTCATGCCATGTGGTTATTGGATGAAATACTTTATTCAGCATTATGTACGAGTATTCATCACACATACGAGCTATTTTAAAAGCATTGTACTTGTAAGAGCATTAAAATAAAGGTTATAAGCTTGGAGCTGGAAACTATCAATATAAAACAAAGAAATCAGCTGAGTAATTTCGGAGATTACGTTCGTCAAACAAACCAACATTACCTCTTGATAATAATACTAGTAGCACGTCCCGGTTTCGCTCGGGTGTACTAATAAATGTACCGGGATAAAATATAGCATAAAACCATCTCTAACAGTCCATTCAGTAGTGCCAATAAGGATGGATATAAAAAATCTGAACACCATGCGGTGAAGATCGTCATCATTATTTAACGTTGTTTTTTTATATTCACGTCCAGACACTTGAGTGACGATAGTAATATTATTTTTAATGGCGGCTTGATCTATTTTGATTGTGCATCGTACTAGAAAGATAGTTTTATGTTTGACGACGTTTTTGGCGCAGTTGTGTTAACGCCCGGCTGAGATGCGGAGGTTGCGGGTTCGATCCCCGCTACGGGACAAATGTTTGCATGGGGCCTTATAATGGTCGTTCGAGCATTTCTGCTAGCAATTCATAAACTGTCATTTTTGGTGAAAATGCTAAACAATTGATGAAATAAATGCACTTTATGAATTGCTAGCAGAAATGCTTGAACGGCCATTTTAACCCAGCTGACTTCACTTACTTTATCAGACTTTTTTTTTGTCACCTTTCTGACCTGCTACCTGCTCATGTGTCACACTTGGAGCTTCACAAAAACGCAGGTTATTCAAAGCACATGAGACTCTACTGAGCATGTAAGGTTTCATCCATGTTAAAGTAAGTGAAGTCAGATCTTTCTGGGCTCTCCCTCTATCAAAAGACGATATAGCACCAATAACATTTCTGTGGCACAGCCTAGAAACAGCCGCGATAAAATATTTATAGGTAACTGATTTATCGAGTTGACACACTTACTACTAATTTCTCCATCGCTTATTCAGTGTATTCACACTATCTAGCCTGAAATTATAATTTTCTTAAGCGCTATCCCTTGTCAATAGAAAAGGATAGAAAAAACTCATTTCATCATTTTCCTGCCCTTATCCCTATGTGGGGTCGGCACAACACGTGTTCCTCTTCCATTTCCCTCTATCAGACGTCATCTCATCACTCACACCTTTCTTACTCATGTCATCCCTCACACAATCCATCCATCTTTTCTTTGGTCTTCCCTAGACCTATATCCATCCACATTCATATCTAGTACTCTCCTAGTAACATGACATTCTTTCCTCCTCATAACATGACATTCTTCCCTCCCATGAGTGTGGATGGATATACAAGTAGAGGAAGGCCGAGGAAGAAGTGGATGGATTGTGTGAAAGAGGATATGAATGTGAGAGGAGTGAATACGGAATTGACGAATGATAGAGATGAATGGAAGAAGAAAATATGTTGTGCCGACCCCACCTAGTGTGGGACAAGGGCCCCTGCAATAATGATGATGAACATGACATTCTTCCCTCCTCATGAAATGAAAACAATTTCTTCCAGGCAACAATTGATTAGCGTGATGTGCTTAAACGTCTAATATCGATCATAACTAAGTCACGCTCGTACAATATTTACGCTGGTAATCTAAAAATCAAACAAAAGCAGTTTACCTGCTTATACTCCTTTAGTCATCAGTTGAGTCATAGTCATAGCCACAGTTTATGTATCAGTATGTATGATACTGAGATCATACAGTATGTACCTACATAGTATGTGTATGATACTGAGATCAAATAGGTACATACTGATCTTATATACTTACCCCATTATGCATATTCGACCTAAAACCTGTATATAACCTGTATTAGCTAAAACGCATATTAAATCTGTTGCTATCTCTTTTCGTTGACATATGGGTGACAAGAAAAAAACGTTCTTAAAACCTGTATTAAATTGTCAAGTTTTTATGAATAAGACCCTTACCCCTTATGCATAAAAACTTGACAATTTAATATAGGTTTTAAGTACGTTCTAGAACGTTTTTTCCTTGTCACTCATATGTCAACGAAAAGCGATAGCAACAGATTTAATATGCGTTTTAGCTAATACAGGTTTTAGGTCGAATATGCATAATGGGGTTAGTATGCAAGAGAACCTTGATGATACTATTTATAAATTTACTGATCTAGACACTAACTAAAGACTAAACACTAACTTCAGAGAGATTTGACAATTTAAGGTTTAAAGAATGTTTTTCTCTTATTACACATCATCATCATCATCTTCCTGCCCTTAACCCACTAAGTGGGGTCGGCACAACACGTTTCTTTCCTCCATTTTCCTCTATCACTCGTCATCTCAGTACTCACTCTCTTCACACACATATCTGCACACACACAGTCCATCCATCTTTTCTCTTGTTACTCATATGGCAACGAAATGAGATAGCAACAGACTTAATATCATATTAGCTAATATAGATTTACTGGTCCAATATGCATAAGTGGTTCTTACTTAGAACATCTGGTATAGTAACATCATAATATTCTGTGTTGTGACAGGTGGCCACCTCAATGGCACCCACTTGACCCCTGAGTCATTCGGACACGGTCACAGCCGATTGGATGCAAGACAATGACTCGTCTCAAATGAATTCACCCAAAAAACTCCCAAGCTGAGTCTTGTTTGAATAACTTGATCAGGCAACGAACTTCGGAAAATAAATTTATAAATCAAAGACATTGGGTCTTATTCATAAAAACTTGACAATTTAATACAGGTTTTAAGAACGTTTTTTCTTGTCACCCATATGTCAACGAAAAGAGATAGCAACAGATTTAATATGCGTTTTAGCTAATACAGGTTTAATACAGGTTTTAGGTCGAATATGCCGTTTTACTATAATTTGGTGAAAATGCCAAACAATTCATGAAATTAATGCACTTTATGAATTGCATGAAATGCTCGGACGGCCATTTTAAGCCCCCTGGATTTTATCGGAAAATTTCACATTGCAAATTGTTTGTACAAATTGTGATGGGAAAGTTGAATGACCTTTTGATTAATTAACCGCAAGGTGAATACAATGAAAAGGCATTTTTTATTTATTTCGGAATAGCAGCACGTCCCGGCTTAGCACGGGTTAACGAAACTACCGGGATAATATGAACTCAAGTTTTATGGGACAACACAACATCGATAGTGTTACTTACCTTAACAAAAAATTGTTTTCAAAATAGGTCCACTATTGACAAAGTAAACGGTGCACACAACACAAAAAAAAACATACTTATTTATTTATTTATTAGGAAACCAACAGCGATACACAAAGAAATATCTGTACAAATACTACATTAGAATGGCCAATTGCAGGTTTCCACGGTTTCCACACATAAAAACCATACTACAGTAAAGTAACCTCCTTCTTTTTTGAAGTCGGTAAAAAACATCTACTGCATAACACAAAAAGGTGTAGTTTGCAATATGATATTTCGCCAGAAATATTCGGGCGCCGAAAACGTCTTTATTCCCTTGAGAGCTTTAAAAGGGACAGTAAGCCCCTTCTGAGACGATGCTCTGTAATACGTCTCGTTTTTAGGGTTCCGTACCCAAGAGGTAAAAACGGGACCCTATCACCGTAGACGAAATTTTATGTAACTAAAGGCGGTACGAGCCTATTCCATCTCAACAATGTCTCAGGCACTACAGTGTCCCGTTAAGTGTAGGCAAAGATTGCCTCCTGACGCTCTGTATAAATCATCTATACTTCATTTCTTGAAGTGAGCTACTAGGAAGAAAAATAAACGCACGTGATTGGTCGTCGAACATAATTGTCTATTCTCATTATAGCTAGATTTGACAATTGACAATTGATTTGACAATCTAGCCAATCACGACAAAGCTAATTATTTTCGACGACCAATCACGTGTGTTTATTTTTCGGTCTATTAGCTCGTTTCAATAAATGAAGTATAGTACGCCTGAGTTTTATTTATAAAAACTTCACAATTTAATCTAAGTTTAAAGAATGTATTTTTCTTGTTAAGTACTCATAATATGAGAATGAAATGTTAATAGCAACAGATTAACGTTTTAGCAATAATTTTGGTAAACTGGTCGAATATGCAAAATTATAATAATAATGTAATTGGGTTTTCTTTTCGCTTTCCGTCTGTATAGCCATGTGACAATGGAAATTTTCACAAAAATCTTATTATCTGAAAATAGTTGATGATAATAATATATATGCAAATGGGTAGGTACTAAAAACGAAACAAAATAAATATTTAAGTAAGTAATTGTACGTCTCATAAAAAACAAACTTGATTCTTTTACCGTTTTTCTCGAAATTAATTACGTCAAATTATAGACACATAATTTTGTGAAATATTCACAAAATGATACGGAACCCTCCATGCACGAGGCCAACTCGCACTTAGCTGATTATTTCATAATAAGAAGACAGTTCTCGTTGTATTCTTTTCATTGTACTTACAATGATATAAGATTGTGGTTCTTTAATATTAGAAACTGATGGTTGTTTGAATTAAGGATCGTAGCAAGTGGAGATCCGTGGTCTCTGCCTACCCCCATGGGAAAGAGGCGTGATAATATGTATGTATGTATGTTTGAAACATATTAATTTATTATTTATTGACGACCTCTGTGGCGCAGTTGGGCGAACGCTCGGCTGAGACGCCGAGGTCGCGGGTTCGATCCCAGCTACGGGACAAATGTTTGTATGTTCTGCAAATATTTGTTCCGTGTCTGGGTGTTTTCTATCTATAATATGTATGTATTTACAAAAAAAAATGTATCTATGTATTATATCAGTCATCTGGTTACCACTATCATCGCTAATCCACTATCGAGAACTTCCACACAGGCGACATTGGTGCTTTAAATGGAAGTAGTGTTTGTCACATGACTAGTTAAGTCCTCGTAGGAATGACAACCGTCCACTTAAGACCGGTTTATAAACGGTATGCACAGCTCTAAGTATTACTGTACTCCTGGTGCAACACAAATGCCGGCTCACCATGGTAAGCCTCCTGATACTTACAACTCAAATAGAATGAAAGAAAAAAAAAAGTGTTTATTTCTGTAGGACCTCAAGGATCACTTAAAAATGTACAGTCTCATAAGCTAGGTGACTCTATTGCCTGCTTCTTCAAAATCGACGTAAAGGGAAAAGGAGCGTGAGGAGTAACATTCCAATATAACAATAGACCATAAACTCGACGTAGAGAGACTCGACGTAAAGGGAACCATTCTCCAACGCAACTCCCTACACCAGGGAAAGAGTCAGGCAAGCACCTGGTGGTGCAGGCCTAGCTTTCTTTTAAAGCGATCCCATAACAATCTATTTAAATATCCTAAGACATTTAACACAGCGTCATCTAGTCCCAAGCTAAGCAATTTAATGCTTGTTTTATGTACATGACTGATACAAATACTTAGGTAAATTTTTTACTGTAAATACATACATTTATAGAATAAATAGTCAAGCTTCAGTGAGAAGCCAGTCAAACAAAGTAAAGCATGTTAATAAATTGAACTAGGTATGTTAGGTACGCAACAACGAGGCACACAAAAACACTCTTGTATTTCCTGTGAGAGTGAAGCGTCGCTGCGCCCCCCGAATTCTCTACTCGTGTACCTGCTTATTAGGTCAAGGCTAAAGGACCCTCACCCTACCCTAAGGGCGGTATACACGACGCGTTTAATCCACCCTAGGGCGTTTGTTGCCATGGTTTTTAAGCTTTTCTTTTTTATCTACCCAAATGGTATCGTATTATATCAGTCATCTGGTTACCATAACACTAGCATTAGGTCACACACTGTCACACACAGCGTCATCTAATCCCAAGCTTAGATAGCTTGGGATTAGATGACGCTGTGTGAAATGTCCAAGGATATTTATTTATTTATAATCACGAATAAAACTACGCTAAAAACGTGATTTATCAAAACCATGTTCTAAATTTCCCTATAATCCGACGTTGACAGATCCAATTTATATATTTATTTCTTGTCTGTGATCCCGCGCAGTTGTAATGTGATTAAAACCACCGCTAAATAAGGGTCGTTTAGCGTTGAACCATGGTTTATCCCTAAACTAGGGTTTTGATTGTGATTATGATCACCATTTTTCTTACCGTAGTTTATGCGAACCAATTTAGCCTATGGTTTTGATAGACCAGGAGATCGATTCTTAAACACATTTAAAACATGACGCGGTAAGAGATTGCACGTTATCTAGCTTTTGTTTTCTGAAATCCATAGAATTTTTCAAAATAAGAACGCCGAGACGTGCCGCGTTAAGACATGGTTATTTGGAGAATAAGGGGGCAGGTTTAAACCAAGTTGTATTTTTGTTTTATTTATGCCAATCATGTTTTTTTAAACATTAATAAAACTTACAAAGAGCGTCCATGGTGTTTGAGCGCTCTATCCCGGAACACGCGAGCCGTAATCGCTTATTAGTTCAAGCGATTGAAGCGCTCGTTTTCGCGTCATGTAAAAGGGCCCTTCTATCCCTACATCTATACTTATCTGTATATTTCGGGAGTACGAAGTACGAACATCGATCCGTGCTCCTTTCTGATTGAGTTTACGCAAAAATGATTGATTCGTATTGTCCGTTTGGATTTGTAATACTTCTTGTGTGTTTTGTATTTGATCTTGCGTTTCAATAAAGACTTGAGCGATTGAATACGAGAGTAGAGTTATTTTCAATCGACGAACAATCGAAATCATGATTTAATGTGTAGTGTAGTGTAGTGTAACCTATAGGTATTCAGTTATCAAAATATACGTATCACTCATAATGTATCTTTCATCATCATCATCCTCCTGCCCTTATCCCACTATGTGGGGTCGGCACAACATGTAGTCTTCTTCCACTTCCCTCTATCAGACGTCATCTCAGCACTCACACCTTTCTTACTCATGTCATCCTTCACACATTCCATCCATCTTTTCTTGGATTTTTCATTTTTTTTCTTTTTAATTATAATGTATATTATGATGGTAAAAGGATTTTTGATACAAAATTACAAATTGTTTCTCATACACCACACAATAATCACTCGTCTTTTCGGAGCTTGTAATAAATAAATACTCTTTAAAAAATAAACTTTCGTATATTTTAGACTTTTTAACTTATAGTGTGTACTTGTCTGTTTCCGATTTATGCCAATTCAAATAGGTATGTTATGTTAAGGTTAATTTTTAATTACTTATCTTAATTGTTTTCAAATTTTGGGAAATAATTACGCCAATTATAAAATGCATTATTAATTATGATTTCCTTATTTTATGAGTTTTCACAACAAAATAACAAAAGGTATTAAGTAATGTGAACCTAATTGTCTTTGAAATTTACATTTCAGTATTTACAAAAATCTCATGAAACTTTATTATATAGTTACCCCAGAATACATAATAGAGAACATACATAAAAGATCCTTTATCGCGAAAACTTTGATTTAAAGAGCGACTCTAAAAAAGACGCAATAAAGTGCAATTCCTAAAAATATAAGTAAATATAGAACATTTCAAAGTCAGTTAAAAATGAATAAATAAATATCCTTAGACATTTTTCACAGCGTCATCTAGTCCCAAGCTAAGCAACTTAGTGCTTGTCTTGTGTTATGTTTGTTAAACTAAACCACTTACCATTACCTATATACCTATATAAGTTTCATGAAGATTGGATTAACGGTTTGACAGTTATGCCGGAACATACAAACAAACAAATATACAAAAGCAAAATCACCCCGCTTGCCACACAAGATCTTTGTTCGCTTCGCTCACTCGATCCGATCGATTATTTCCTCGTTATATTGGAATTAAAAAGAGCATTCATTTTTCACTGTAAATAAAATACTGATTTCTATAAAAATTAAATCACATGAAAGAGTAACCAAACGTTATCCAGACTTCCTAGAAATATTTTCTCCATTTGAAGAGGTACAGTCGCGTACAATAGCCTCTAATTGGAAGTGAAATGCAAAAGAGAGAAATATATGCGAAGTTTTGCAATTCTGTTTGATATTCTGGTCAATGGAAAACCGACATAAATACGAATGAACTTGCAAATGAAATTCAAACGCAAGTGGAAAAAATAAATTTTGTAAGAGATTTATACTTCATTTCTTGAAACGAGCTAACAGAAAGGAAAATAAACGCACGTGATTGGTCGTCGAAAATAATTGTTTATTCTCGTATTGGCTAGATTTGACTATTGATTTGACAATCTAGCCAATCACGAGATAAATAATTATTTTTGACAACCAATCACGTGAGTTTATTTTATCTTCCTATTAGCTCGCTTCAAGAAATAATGTATAGATTTTCAGTATTTTCGAGGTGTTTTTCTGTTAATTTCGAAGATTTTTATCAGCCCAGACCACCAGGTTCTTGCCTGATTCTTTCCCTGGTGTAGGGAGTTGTTTTGGAACAGGCAATGGAGTCCAAGGTCCAAGTACCAAGGTTATAAGACTGTACGATTTTGAGTTATCCTTGAGGTCCTACGAAACAAAAATATTATTCTTTCTTTCTTTCTTTCAGTTCCTCAATTTTTTTTCATAGTACTCCAAACAGGAAGCGCCAGCTTTCAAATAAAAAGATAATCATCAAAATCGGGTTACCCAGTCAAAATAATGTTCTGAGTTATCAAACAAAAAATATCGAACCTCTTTTTTAAAGTCAGTTAATTAAACTGACTTTTGCAATATAGGTACCTACATCAATAAAGTTAAAAATAGTTTCGACCTCGGTAGTTAGGGCTCTGTGGCTGAGTGGTTTAAAGCAGTCCGCATTAAGGACGATCGCTTGAATCATCGCAGATTCGAGTCCGGGAGTCGTAACCTTTATTTAGATATTTCAATTTTTCTGATCAATAAAGTTTCTTGAAAATAGGTACATCATTATTACTCTCAAGCTTCATTAACTAAATCAAAAGAGAAAAAGAAAGTCCGTCAATAGTAATTTACCTTTTGAATCCCGAAATTCACAAAAGAAAACATTAATTTGAAGTTTCCGAGCAGCCAATTAAAATTCGTATTGACTCCGCTTGCTTTTCAGGAAGGATTTATTCCAAACTTACCTTGCGAAGAGCTTCGTGAGAACTTTAATGATATTTTGACTATGGTCGACAAAGAAATTGGTTTACCACTTTTGATGACATCTCCCAGTAACATATATAATCGCAACCTGTCACGTATGGGAAGTTAACTTCTGCATGCCTAAAAGATCCCTAAAAGATCTACAGAATTATGGTCTAAGATCCCTTGAAGAACGACCTTCACCGAGCTGTTTATTTGATGAAACATATTTTTTATGAAATTTTATATGTTAAATGTTACATTGCATGTGGGTTGCCTAGTAAAAATCAGTCCAGTATATGATTAATTCATACTTAAAATTTTTTTTTTTTTTTAATTTTGCAAAGGCTTGTTTATTAAATAAATACGATACCAATCGAAAGTATGAAGCCTAGGGAATATGAAAACGTTGGGTTGCCTATTCTTTTCCGGTCACAACTTAGGGTTGCCAGGTATCAAAAGGTCCATCGAAAATAGCATTTTGCACCGGTCTGTTTATTGAATGAAAGTTAATTTAAAATAAAGATTATTTCATTACGAACACGATGGTATAGGGTTGCCTGCGAAAAATCAGTCCAGAATAAGGGTTGCCGAGTTTTGAAAAGTGTAATATTTGATAAGCATAGCGGCTATTTAAAGCCTAGTGATGTGCCGTGCCTGGCTGGGTAGTAGGTACGGGTAGTAGGTAGTGATCAGAATATTGACTTAAATAATTTTAAGTCTACATTAATTTAATTTTAAACTTCGCAAATTACCTACTTAGTATTATTACTGAGTTTTATTTAACTCATTTTATAGGTACCTATTAGGATATATAACTATCATATTCAATACTTATTTTGGAAATTCAAGTTTTAGTTAATAGGTATAAATAGAATCCATACTTCAATACTAATATAATAAAAGGGAAAGTGTGTGTGTCTGTCTGTCTGTTTGTCCGTCTTTCACGGCAAAACGGGGCGACGAATTGACTTGATTTTTTGTGTGGTGATAGTTGAAGGGATGGCGAGTGACATAGGCTACTTTTTATCCCGATATTCCCGCGGGAACGGGACTTACGCGGGTGAAACCGCGGGGCGCAGCTAATAAATAGTATAGTATCTGAAAAACAAACAATTGTCTTTATCGTGATTGGGAAGATTGTCAAATCAATTGTCAATTGTCAAATCTAACCAATTCAAAAATATATATATCTAATAATATAATAATAATATAATCTATATAACGGAATAGGGTGCTTTTGTTACTGCTATTTTCAGCCATGGTAGGCAACTATCATGTGGGCACAGTGTGGGTGAGTGTCGGTTTCAATAAGGGTACACAGTATTGACTCGCAATCACAACGTTTATTATTTTACCAAACTTTAACAACACACACAGTACTCAGTTTATAACGACACTGATGAACTAGGTAGGTTAGGTACTTAATCAACAACTTAGGTCTACACGGAACGCGAGGCAGTTTCTACGACTTTACTGGGCGGTGATCGAACGAAGACTCTGCTCCTCGCTCCACCGTCACTCCGAAGTAGACTCCGCCTAGCGCCGAACGATGGCGCTGGCGCTCCGAGTATTCCCGAGTAGTTGAGGGCGCCACTTGTAGGTCAATTGACTGACTTTCAACAAGTCAAATCAACGATTCTCCGACATATATAATATATATATATATATATATCCTAATAGGTACCTATAAAATGAGTTAAATAAAACTCAGTAATAATACTAAGTAGGTAATTTGCGAAGTTTAAAATTAAATTAATGTAGACTTAAAATTATTTAAGTCGATATTCTGATCACTACCTACTACCCGTACCTACTACCCAGCCAGGCACGGCACATCACTAGGCTTTAAATAGCCGCTATGCTTATCAAATATTTCACTTTTCAAAACTCGGCAACCCTTATTCTGGACTGATTTTTCGCAGGCAACCCTATACCATCGTGTTCGTAATGAAATAATCTTTATTTTAAATTAACTTTCATTCAATAAACAGACCGGTGCAAAATGCTATTTTCGATGGACCTTTTGATACCTGGCAACCCTAAGTTGTGACCGGAAAAGAATAGGCAACCCAACGTTTTCATATTCCCTAGGCTTCATACTTTCGATTGGTATCGTATTTATTTAATAAACAAGCCTTTGCAAAATTCAAAAAAAAAAAATTTTTTAAGTATGAATTAATCATATACTGGACTGATTTTTACTAGGCAACCCACATGCAATGTAACATTTAACATATAAAATTTCATATAAAATATGTTTCATCAAATAAACAGCTCGGTGAAGGTCGTTCTTCAAGGGATCCTGTACTATTACATAAAGATCTGAAAGAAATGTGTACTGCTCCTTAAGATTTAGTCGTAATCATATTTCATTTAATCCAAGGGCATAACAGAGTTTGTTGTTACAGCTAGTTTATAAATGCTAAAAGCTTTAGCCGCTGTAAATATCTTGGAAGAAATGCAGGCAGCATTAGGAAATTGAGCTCGGGATAAGCCGCGCCTCAGCCTTTGTTCAGTTCTAGAGGGACTGCAAATTCATTTTTTATCTGAAATGCGTCAAAGCTTTAGTCCGCACAACTTTTAATGGATTGCCGAGATGAAATGGACGTTGAATATTTTAAAAATTGCCAACTATTATTAAATATAGGATTTAATTTAGAATATATAACGAATAGTGTTATTGGTTTAAGTGTGCTTGAATAAGTTTTTCTAATAGCATCGATGGGCTTGCAACCGGTCATGTATGGAATCATCATGTCTCTACCCCTATCCCATGGTATGTTATTTTAAAAAATGTAGGTAGGTACCTAATTGAATGAATGATAAAAATAAATTGATAAATGTATTTGAATTTAGCCTTCGTTCGTTCGTTCGTAAGAGCAAGTGGCCAACCCTGGTGACGGAGTTTTTAGGCCGCCTAAAGGCCTCCGTCATGGCTTAACGACTTTTAAAAGCCGGGACCGACAGTTTAACGTGCCCTCCGAATCACGGAAATTATAACGAAAACTGTAGTTTCATCCTGTCTGTCTGTAAATCCAACTCGCGCTTTTTTGGTTTTTATTATTAAGTACAATCAAGTTCAACTTTCAAAATAGGTAGGTACTTAATGCCTATTAGCACAATAAGAACAACTTTTTCCGTATGTTTTTTACCGTTTTAAGCTTTTCAATGAAGATGACCACTGAAAAAAATATAATCGCATACCAACCTGGTGGTGTGCGCCTAGCTTTATTTATAAGCGATAATTATCGCTAATAGATACGATTATAATCGTTCTTCTTTCCCATAGGGGTAGGCAGCGACAGATCCAAACAATATAAAGGAAATCTCATCAGTAACCACTAACCACCCGACGCAGTGCCGAAAATGAATTTTGACGGTGAACGAATAATCGCATAATAAATCCAATTTGTGCCCATTCAATCCTGTTCGAGGTAAATTCACTAGCAATTTTGATACAAACTCGACTGGTGATATTCACGCCGTATTTCGGTCGTTTATTATTATGGTGTATCATCATCATCATCATCTGCCTGCCCTTATCCCACTAGGTGGGGTCGGCACAACACGTTTCTTTCCTCCATTTCCCTCTATCGCTCGTCATCTCAGTACTCACTAATTTCACACACATATCTGCACACACACAGTCCATCCATCTTTTCTTAGGCCTACCTCTTCCAGTGTATCCATCCACATTCATTATTATTATAGTGTATCATTAGGCAATATTTTTCAAGTTTCTGACAACTGATTTGACAGCGGCCATCAGTTCACGTGACAGCGGACATGCGTCAACCATTGTCTTTCCTGTGGATATGGCCGGTTAAGCTGAGATGATAGTGCTGGGCCAGCTTACATCCATCTCTACCATCGACATAAAACCCAGTAGACAACTTATGAAGGGCGACCGCTTTAAGATAACACATTAGATAAATAGATCTTATATCAATCCACTCCTCCTGGCATTCGATTCGATTGGAATTCAGTTCGTTTGCAAATGTAAACTTTACGTTCATTTTCATTTTCCGACAAGTTGGAAATTCGGTCACGGCATTGAATTTGTCAACTTATTCCCTGGAAAATGTAAGGACGTGTCTGCTCAATTAGTGTTTGATAGAGCCACTATTTATGCATGCAGCACCCTTCTAGTGCTGAGTTGTAGTTTTCGTTTTGCTCTTGTTTTTATTAATGAACACAAACTTTAATACCTGTTGTTTAGTTTTGTAAAGTTTTAGAAGAGTTACTGTAACAGAATTATGTGGTAACCCAAGTGCTTCTTCACTATGTTCCAATGAAAAATATAATAAAGTATGACATAGGTAATAAAAATAGTTTATAAATATTAACAATGATTATTATTATTTTTTTTGTTTCTGTAAATAAAGTCTTAAGTTAATACAAAAAAAAAAAAAAAAAAAAAAAAATGATTATTATGTTTAAGTACTTTATTAATAATATTCTAATTTATTGAGTAATCATCATTATCGACCTAAATAAAGTTAGTAGGTAGGTATACATTTGCGTAGAAGAACTATCAAAGTAATAAAAAGGAAACCATAAATTCGATAACAATTCAATTTATATTTCTGTTCATACCACACTTGCATTTTGTATTAAAATAAAATATAAAATACGTTTTGTATAAAAATGAATTTGTACATTACTATATGTAAGTGCATAAAAAAATATCATACAAATATTTCTCAACTTTGTTCTAGTAAAGTTATCAGTAATTTTTTTCAGGTGCATTAATATATGGAGTTGCCAGTGATAGTGTATCAGGTATCAATATTGATACAAATACTACTACTGATAAAACTGAAGTTAAAACCACAGTATCAATGGAAAAAGTGAACACTATCTATATATTTTCCGATATAAAGAAAGCGCACATCATTGTATACAATAAAACTGTGGCATGGAATACTTTTATGGATGCATTGGTCACAGTCTCCACAAAACAGCTGGATAAGATAAAAATAAATATAAAATATAACTACAACTTAGACGAAGTACAAATCAAAAGCATTAACAATCTCTTCAACAATGCAGAAGAGTACACAATCATCGTTGATACAAACTTAAAGAAACTTATTCGCAACAACAAGTTCAATAACACGCTTAACTTCGCGTTAGATTTTATAAACATGTCAAACTGGGTTCTAGAGAAAATAGTAGCGTACAATTTAGATAAAGTGGCTAGCGTGTTCTCAACCCCGACAAAATGGTACGGAGAGACGTTGAAAAACAAGATACAAAGGCAAGAGACAAAAATAGCTAGGAACAATATATACAGCCATATTTGCAAGAATCTAGGTATTTGCGAAGAGAGACAGTTATACACGCACTATCTGAAAGAATGGCTCAGATATCTCATCAGCGTCCCTGATGCTTTGACAGACGTTTTCTCCACAGTACCTGATCTACTTGAGAAACACAAAACCATCAAATCCAATGTGAAGTTTCAACAAACAGTAAAGTACATTCAGAACTCTGACTCTGTTGTTCAAAAGGATACTTTAGAGTTCGTTGATGAGGTGGTTACAAACAGACGTAATGTTGTAAACTTGGCGACATCTGCTTTGAGAAAGGGCGCTGAGGATTTAGTTCATCTGTTTTCACTTATAAACAAGAATTATGATGTTGGTCAGAACAAGGAAACATTAGATAATATTGGCGGTTTGATATACCGATGGATTGAGGGTGAAGATGTTCTAATCAAATATGTTATGGATGCAATAGTGGATAATATGATACATAATTTTAATTTATGGCCACGAAATGTGCAGAAATATATAAAAAACGCTTGGTTGAATGTTATTGCCGTAGAGTAGTCTTTTAAAATATTTATCTATAATAAAATATCCTTGGATATACCAAACAGCGTCATCTAGTCCCAAGCTAAGCAATTTAATGCTACAATGAAAACCTCTATTTATTCTATTTTGTTTTAAAAGAAAATAACATATTGACAAATCATTACGAATGTCTCTGAAAAGATTCTCTTTTTAGGCACACGGCTCAGACGTAGTAGTCAGAAGTACCTGTCGAAGTACCAATCTACTTGGCCCACACGGCTCAGACGTAGTAGTCAGAAGTACCTAGAGAATCTATATATAAGTATGTTGCAATTGAAATGGTTTCCTTAACATTGTTTTATGTTATTTATAAATATTAACGGGACTTAATCGCGTATTGAAATCATATTATTTACCTCGACGTTTCGATTGTTTAATGTTTGTTTTTGTACTACATTGTATTGATTGAGCGATGGTAGTTTCAAAAGCGGAAAATTAGGAGCTTACTTATAAATATGCAGCGCGTGGTTCGACGACCACTGTGGCGCAGTTGGGTGAACGCCCGGCTGAGATGCGGAGGTGTCGCGGGTTCGATCCCCGCTACGGGACAAAATGTTTGTGTGTTTTGCAGATATTTGTTCCGTGTCTGGGTGTTTTCTATCTATATTATGTACTTAATGTATTTACTTACAAAAAAAAATGTAAGTATCTAAGTATTATATCAGTCATCTGGTTACCATAACACAAGCATTAAGTTGCTTAGCTTGGGACTAGATGACGCTGTGTGGACCGTCCAAAGATATTATTATTATTATACTATTATTATTAAACTGTGACCGTATCTGTTGCGTAACAGAAATAACAGTAATCCGCGATATCAACGGTCAGATTATACGGTAAATATGAAGTTAGTTATTAAAATCGAAGTAAAAATAAAAATTTTACTTAATTTAAGTTCATCATCATCATCATTCTTAGCTTGTTAGAACCCACTGCTGGGCATAAGCCTCCTTCCCTGAACGCCAAACACTTCTGCTTTGGGCCTTTTGCATCCAGGTCTTACCCTGTACAGCAACTTTGTCGTCCATCTTAATTTAAGTTAGTTAGATATTATTATTAAACATGACTTTGTTTTTTTCAGGTAAGGATCACAATGTTTCGTAGGGGTACTTCACATTACTTCGATTGCGACTAAGGATTGAGTAAGGGGTTTATTCATAAAAACTTGACAATTTAATACAGGTTTTAGGAACGTTTTAGAACGTTTTTTTCTTGTCACTCATTATGTCAACGAAAAGAGATAGCAACAGATTTAATATACGTTTTAGCTAATACAGGTTTTAGTCGAATATGCATAATGGGGTAAGTGTTTTAAAAACATTACAAAAACACATAACATGCATTCGAAAGAACCTGGTACTGATCCGATTATTTCTATTACCTACTAATTTACTCTAATCTAATAAGCCCACTGGATCCCACTGCTGGGCAAAGGCCTCCCTTCCCTTTTTCCATTCGCCGCGGTGTAGGGCTCCTGTCGGCCAGCTAGAGGAGTAGCCATCGAGTTCGTCCTGACCTTACTATACTTTTTTTTTTAATTTTGTTTTATATGGCATAAAAAGGAAAGGTTTTTTGATGTTAATAATAGGTGCCCAATATTAATCATTTGGTTACCATAACACAAGCATTACATTGTTTTTCTTGGGGCTAATTAAAGCTGTGTGAAATGTCCAAGGATATTAGGTACTTGTATTTATTATTATACAATGTGCGTGAGGCGAGATTTTCCGTAACAATTTTTATTATTTTTGATTCAATTTTCAATTTAGTCCCATTCAATTTTATTATCTAGTCGCAAGCTATGCTTGTGTTATGGTAACCAGATGCTTAAATACCTAAATTTTTTTTAAAAGGTTTTATTTATTTTCTTTTGTTTTGTCGTGGTAGGTACCTACCACTAGGTCCAACTTCCTAACGAGGTAGGTATTGTTTCATGTTATTGCTCTGTTACCTAACCTGACTACTCCGCTACCGCTGGGTATCAACACATTCCGGACGGTGTTTATACAGAAAACCGGTCAAAACAGGTTAAGTTCGTTATGGCGTATACCGGTAAAAATCACTTATGTAACACTAATATCCATACTTCTATACTAATTATAAAGAGGTAAAATTTGTTTGTTTGTTTGACGGAGGTAATCTCCGAAACTACTAAACCGATTTCAAAAATTCTTTCACGGGTGTGTAGAATGGACTGTCCGGGTGGTTATCTATGTATACAGTATATATAAAGGAGTGGTCAAAACGTATGCAACAAGGTTTCTCTGAAACTAAAAGTGCTATAAAAGTGAAATTTTGCATGTAGGTTTCTGTGATGACGTAGATGAGCGTTAATAGGCTATATTTTATCCCATTACCTTCATTAGTACCTACACCCGTGCAAAGCAAAAAAAAGTGTAGATTAGTGTAGATCAGTGATTCCCAAAGTGGTCCAGGTGGACCCCCAGGGGTCCACGGGAGACTTGCTGGGGGTCTACGTAGACGCAAACAAAAAATGGGGGTCCATAAGATGTTAATGGGGGTCCACAAAAAAATTAATGATATTAACTTGCAGTTACAAGGGGACAGCCTCAATTTAATAAAAACAAAGGGGATATATTATAATTTCGGCTTTTCTTGGGAAATTGAAATTTATGAAGCAAAACATTAGTCGGCGCGAATTCTCTCAATTTCCAAACTTGTCGCAGGTAGAATGTATTGATGAGGATATCTATACCTACAGTCAACATTTAAGTGCCCTGCATGATGACTTCAAAACCAGGTTTGAAGATATGCTGACGATGGATCATAAATCCATTTGATGAAACGGAAGTGGCCAATATTGTATTACAAGTGGAGCTGCTGGAGCTAAGCACCAATGAGGAGCTGAAGGTGAAATTTAGAAAAGGCTACCAAACATTTTGGCTGCAGGCAGAAATACCCGAAAAATATCCTGGACTGTGGGCAATCGCAAGGAAATTTTTAATAGCTTTTCCCTCGTCATACCTTGTCGAAAGGAGTTTTAGTGCCGTAACAAACCTCTTAACAAACAAAAGGAGCAAATTAAACATCACAGAGCGCGGGGATTTGCGGTTCTTGCTCACAAAAATAAAGCCAAACATTGATCGTTTGCTGACACTCCATCAAATACATCCTTTCCATTAATTAAAATTAGGACCTGAATGAACCTATATTACCTTATAAATTTTTCCTTGTAATTCTATTCTATTAATAAATAAAGTGTTATAAAATGTAGGTACCATTTTTCGTTTTTATTTTGCCTATCGGAATATTGGGACAGATCTCAGAAGCGAGCGACATATTTTTTATTTTTTGGCGACTTTAAGAATGTGGTATAAATGTAACAGCAGGGAGGGGGTCCACCGAAATCAGTAAAATTCTGAAAGTGGTCCACGAGAAAAATAAGTTTGGGAACTACTGGTGTAGATCATTCCAAGTAAACTTTGCCTAATGAGCAGTTAACCTGTTTTCCATCTACTCGCACCCATACACTTCCATAGAACACCACAATCAAACCATTGTACGTCCAACGTGAGCTGAATAACAAAACATGCATGCCATTCTAAACTCTACCGAGATAGCTATAGGGAATAGCCAACTGTTATGCCGTATCCACTGTTATGGATTCCGATTATATTTTGAATATTGCTGGATTGCTCAGTACTTGATTATTTGAATATTGCTGGATTTTAACACAAGCTCAGTACTTGATTATTCATCCAAGTATTGAGAATTTGAAATATTGAGTCAATAGCAGCCGTAACCGTTGTATTTAACAGAATACAAATGGCAAAATTAAAAAAATAATATTAATACTAATAGTAAGAAGAAAAATATTAAAACTTACGTGAGAAGGTTTTCTGTGCAATCTTGAAGGTCCTCATCGGATCCTCATAACTATAGGGACAAAAAATAACAAATTTAATTTCGTGAGTAGAAAAATATTAAAACTTCTAATATTAATGTTCTTGTAATATTAATATTAATGTTTGATATTAATGTTTTCTGTGCAATTTGGATTAAGTATTAATTGTATTTATTATTTCTATTATTATTGTAATTTTTAAATATTTTTAAATTCTTTTTTATGTACTTATTTATGTTTATTAATGTTATGTTAACAAGTTTGTGAGAGAAAATAAATAAAATGATTGAAATGATTGATTGAATTCTGAAGGTCCTCATCAGATCCTCATAACTTTAAGGACAAAAAGTAACATTTTTAATTTCGTGAGTAGAAAAATACTAAAACTTACGTGAGAATGTTTTCTGTGCAATCCCGAAGATCCTCATCGGATCCTCATAACTTTAAGGACAAAAAATAACATTTTTAATTTCGTGTAAAAAAAATATTAAAACTTACGTGAGAAGGTTTTCTGTGCAATCTTGAAGATCCTCATCCAATCCTCAAAACTTTTGGGATCACCAGCCTTGTAAGCTTTTAAATACGAAAGGTGTTGACCTATGTCAGTCTTTTTACTGAAATGTTATATATTCTTGATTAACTCATAGGATACTTTTGATTCCGGTATTATAACGTGAACAGGAAATATTTAGTAAAACTTTGGGCCGCAGCTAGTAAAATTATACAGAAATCGATGTTTTTTTAACTAGAAACATGTATGATGATGATATTTATGATGATGATGATGAATAACAATCAACACTACGTTGAAGAGCAAACTGTGTCATTCCAGTAATATAACTTGAACGAGTCAAATTGAAACACAACCGCAACTCAATAAAGTTCATTGTTGCTTAACAAAGCGGTACAGTTTGCATTATTCTATGCTAACTTTAAAACTAATTATGAACTCGGGAGTGTTATTAAAAACTTACTCGCTCGTGGCCTTGCGGTAGTTACCTAGGTACAAAGAAGCCTCCTGTAGTCAAGCTACAGGAGGAAGAAGAAGAAGAAGAAGAAAAATATGTTTATTTCATAGGACCTCAAGGATCGCTCGAAAACGTACAGTCTTAAAAACTAGTTGACTCTATTGCCTGTTCCAAAACAATTCCCTACACCAGGGAAAGAATCAGGCAAGAACCTGGTGGTCTGGGCCTAGCTTTTTTTTTAAGCAATCCCTTAACAATCTAAATAGTCAAGCTTCAGTGAGAGGAGGTCGAGACTGGGCCTTGAATGTGTTATAGCCGGGACCGACAATTTAATACAGACTCAACAGTAGTTTCATAATTTGCTGACCATACATCCATCGATCATCGCCCGATGTCGGGCGTGTACTGCATCACACATGCTGTGATTCTATTTCCATACCTATAAAACATGTAAACATTCACTTTCATCCTAAACACATGCTTTCTATAATCACTTTAGTTCATACTAGCTACACCCGTGCAAAGCCGGGACGAGCTGCCAGAGTATTTTTTTTTTAATCCAAGGCGCAGCTAGTTTATAATATTAGTAGGAAGTAGGATAGTAGGAAGGAAGTAGGATAGGATATTAGTATAAAGAAGTAGTAAGTTACTGTTTATGAATATTCTCATCAGATCCTCAAATTTATGAGACTCCGAGGGTATAAAGGTCGAAGTGCTTGTGACGAAGCTTGCTAAGACGTTCCTGATCGTCGAAGGCAACGTTCTGAGCGGTCACAATTCAATGGGTGGCCGCAAGTAGCATTAACAATTGAGCGCTTCTGTGCTTCGAACAAATTAAATTGTCGGTCCCGGCTTTACAAGTCGTTAAGACTTGGTCGTTAGGCGGCCTAAGAACTTCGTCACCAGAGTTGGTGACTTGCTCATCCAAAAGTCTCCCCCAAACTCTTAACCATTTGCAGAGTCCCATCACCCTGTACGTAAAATGTTTTGAAATAAATCTGAGTGTGAATGGCTGGGTTGCTCAGCTACTTATGGTACAATGGTTGCCAGCCGATTATCATCCATAATGGCCTGAGCATGACGTAATCCTACCTTAAGGAATGCTGCCTCGCTGGAATGCAGACAAAAACTGATTGGCGAGGATATTGTTATTAAAATGTTATTATTACGATCCCTCACTACCCCACTATATGAAGCCGTGTTGGCTAAGTGGATTGGTACTTCGACTTTCGTTCCGAAGGTCGTGGGATCGAATCCAGGACACACAAACGTTAGTACCGCTGCGGGGATCGAACCCTGCAACCGTTCACGTCTCAAGTGGACTCTGTAGGCTCACTAATGACCATTGAAAGCGATTCAGTTTAGATGCAATAATGAACTGCTTTTGACGTAAGCTAAGGCGCTGACGTAAAATTTGGACAGTTAGAACCTAAACTGAATTGTTTAATGATACGTCATGGTAAGGCCGCAATGCTGGATGATGACATCAAAAGAGTAGTAATTTATAGACTGCACAAAACCGAAAAGAATGGCATGTTATGAAAAAGGCCTACACCCATAGGGTTGAAAATGGCTAAAAAGAAGAAGAAGAAGAAGACGTCATGGTAAGCCTCCTGCCCGCTGCACCATGAGATTGGTTGAACTAGTTTATTTCTTAGTTTAGTTTACCGTCCTTGTAATCGTGAGCATTTTACGTGTATTCCTACAAAGTTGTGTGTAAGGCTATGTTTAGATGGCAAAATGTCTCTAGATGTAAAGACGCGCGTTGACACGCGCTTTGATATTTATTGAGATGTCAGTTTATCATTCAGTCTTCGGGAGAGCGTGCGCTTTTTTCGATAGCACATATTTCTTTAGTAGAAACGAATCATTTCCCGACTCGTTAGCACTCTTCATCTGCCGCCTTAATTTCCAAATAACCATGTCTTGACGGCGCACGACTCGGCGTGGTGTATTTTTAATAATGCGATGGATTTCAGAGAAAACAAAAGCTAGATAACGTGCAATCTTACCGCGTCACGTTTGAAAGTCATCGAGAATCGATATCCTCAACATTAAAACTTTTTAAACTGTCATGGTTTTGAACATTAGGTATTAAACACTTAAAACGGGATATTTACCATCCTGAACATTCTTCGTGAGTTGACGCGCGTTTCACATGTGACGCGTTCTTACCGTGACGCGTGTTTCGCATGTAACGCGCGTTACATGTGAACTTACCCTTATAGTAAGCGTTGTAACCTCGCCTGGAGTCTGATGCATCGTCCATAAATAGATGGTGAGTCACAACATGGCGTTATCATGAATGGAATTCCACACTCGCGTCGTACGGAGTACGCGCTACCGTTTTTATACATTTTAAACTTAGACCAAATAAAAATAAAGACGGAACGCTGCGAACAACGAAGTGAAGCAAGTTAAAACTACGCCTTACTGTTTTTGACACACTTAAACACACACACGCAAAACGAAATACACGTGTGTGTGTTTATGTGTGTCAAAAACAGTAAGGCGTACTTTTAACTTGCTTCACTTCGTTGTTCGCAGCGTTCCGTCTTTATTTTTTATTTGGTCTGAGATTTTAAAGTATAAATAGATGAGTTTTGTTCACGCAATATGCACATGAACAATTGAGTGCAAGTGTAACTCCTTTTGTTTACGTTGACGGGCCTCATTCTGTTAGAGCTTTACTTTACTTATCTCATTATTCATAATAATTTGTCAATTGCATTGTTTTCATATCCCATAATTAATATTTTTTATACCTATGGAAGAGCTTTATACAAAACGAAATGAAAAATAGTGGAACATAGATTAATCCTCAAACGATGATGAGTAATTGGTCGATTTAGGAAATTTGATTGTAGTTAATTAACAATAGTGCTTAGTGAAATTAATACCTGATTATTTAATTTAATTGGGCTTAATCACCTTCCAGAGTCAATATTAAACGCACCTAGCCTACATTTGTTTAAAGGGAAACTTAAGAAGCTGTTAATAGATAAGGCATATTATACAGTTAATGAATATTTAAGTGACAATAATTTATAATGTAATAATTCATGACTGTGTAGGTAATCCTTATTTTTATGTTAGTTAATCATAATTGCATGCGCAAGACGCTGATTATGTCTGAACATCTGTACCTATCACTAACCAACTTTACTAACACATAATACGCAATGAATAAATTAAATTGAAATTAAATTGAAATTTAAATTAATTAGGCATATTTTGAAATTTAGTATGTAGATAGGTGATACCCTGGATTAACACGTGGGCTACTTTTTATCCCAATTTTCCCGCGGGAACGGGACTTACGCGGGTGAAACCGCGGGGTGCAGCTAGTACTCCTCTATTTTACAAAACTCTCGGCATGTCCAGGCCACTTTGCCTGCGGCAGTGCTGTGTATCTTTTATACTGAGTACAAAGGTACGCACACAGATCAGCATTTTCATTCACGAGCCGGAGCTCATATTAAAATGGGCTGCGTGTCACACTGTATATACCAATGCAAAAATAAAATGACTCTAATAACTAAAACTAAGTATTTAAAACTTATTTTGTTAGAGACTAAAGTAAACCTTTGACAGAAGATTATCTTGGGACTATACTATACCATGTCTCTGTTTACTGAGTCGTATAGTAAACGGGCGTAAAATCCAGGGTGAGATAAGAAAAAAAAATCGGATGATACAACTCAAAAGTGCAGAAAATACTCGCCTTATAATATTTAAGTCGCTTTTGTAAAAATCTTCATTTTGCCAAGTTTATCTTTGAATGTTATTGAAATTCCTTTGTCGAAGAGTTGAAATGAAATCTCTTAAATGAAAATTCTTTGAGTAGAATTTCAGACGACTGTTTGACCACAGAATGTGTATTAAAGTGGTTCGAGCCACGACCGAGATCAGCCGCCTTATTCTCCAAATAACCATGTCTTAACGCGGCACGTCACGGCGTGGTTATTTTGAAAAATTCTAAGGACTTCAGAAAACAAAAGCTAGATAACGTGCAATCTCTAACCGCGTCATGTTTTGAATGTCGTCAAGAATCGAGCAGCTGGAGGCTTACCATGACGTATTATTATACAATAAAGTTTAGGTTCTGTCAGCGCTTTAGCTTACGTCAAAAGCAGTTCAAAGAACCTAAACTGAATCTCTTTTAATGGTCATACGAGACCGCGGCCATTACTTAAGTTTAGGCAATGTATTCAGCTAAAAACCCATGCCTTAACATTCATTTGATATAAAGATCTGTTTTTTTATATTTTTAGTTGCATATTTTACAGTTCGGTGTAAGTTAAGTCTATTTGCTGGGGCCTTAAAATGGCCGTTCGAGCATTTCTGCTAGCAATTCATAAAGTGCATTTATTTCATGAATTGTTTAGAATTTTCACCAAAATATGATAGAAATTTGATCTGTTTTACCAATTTTTTATAAAAATGCGGAACAATCCATGAAATTATTGCACTTTATGAATTGCTAGCAGAAATGCTCGAAGCGGCCATTTTAACCCCCCTGGTTTTATTCAGTACGTTGGTTGGCACAAATACTCGTAAATAATGCCGACCGCCACGTTTCTTGACTTTACGCAACTCTACTCTGCATGTTTTATTGCAAACAGATAAAATAGGATAGTAGCACTACAGGCGGAAGGTCGTGGTTTCGAGTGCCGACCTTGTATCAATTTTTCGTTTTGAAAACTAATGAAATAACACTAACTCGAAACAGTGGAATACAATGTTTAGGTTATGCCCGAATTCCATAATGTATAGTCGACTAAGAAATAGGTTTACCACTCTAAGGCTAAATATCATTTGCACGTACAAAACATCAAGGGCTATTTTCGCTTGACAGATTGACCTGCTACGTCAGAATCTGTCATTCAGTAATCCTTAGCGAATAATTATGTTACTGGGAGATGTCATCAAAAGTGGTAAACCAATTTCTTTGTCGACTATACCTAATTTTAGTTATAAATGTTATACCTATCTCTGAAAACTGTATGACTTATCTATGCGCATTGTAATATGTCTATGGATGAATAAACGAATTGAATTGAATCTACTACTCAAAGCACTGTCCTATTTGGCCCACATATCTCAATAAAGCCTTGAAACGAACCCGATTTGATTAAAACCTGGAACAGACTTCACAAAGGCCACAACTGAAATAGCTTTGAGGCTGCTGTGGTATTGGATCCGTGTGCAACGCAAACTCAACGAGCTCCTGGTCGCACATCCTCAGTTAGATGTGTTTGCGGATGAATGGAAGGAGATAGAGCGAACGTCTCTAGTTTTTTGTGAAAAGTTGTAAATATTATGTTCTTTGCGTTGTTGAAATACCTACATAGTCTAAATACCTACCTAATTGTAAGCATTGTTATTTTACTTTACTCTGTTTTTATATTTTGGATTTTATGTGTTGGCCAAGTGGATACCTCTACTTTTGATGCGTGGTTCGTGGGAACGATTCCGGCGGTGCATCAATGAACTTTTCGTGTCTAAAAATTTACATGTTAACACGAGCTAATAAACTAACGGTGAATAAAAACATCGGGAGGAAACCAGTTAGCTTTCTAGTAGCGTCGATGGGCTTGCAACCTGTCACGTATGGAAAGTTAGCTTCTGCAAAATGTAGGTATCAAATAAGTACCTATATGACATACCTCTCAAACTCAAACTAAAAAATATCTTTATTCAACAAGATCTTATTAATATTACCTACCTACAGACCACTTAGAATAGTCACGTTTTTAAAACTAGGAGATTATCATCATCATTTTCCTGCCCTTATCCCTATGTGGGGTCGGCACAACACGTGTTCCTCTTCCATTTCCCTCTATCAGACGTCATCTCATCACTCACACCTTTCTAAAAAACTAAAATAAAATTAAAACTAGGAGATTATATTGCCTGTTATAGTCCCTACCACCTTTTCGCCTCATATTTGATCAAGTATGTTATTTCAAGCTGCTGCTTGAGCAATTTACGTTAACCAAGCTATTTCCGTACGACTTGCCTTCAGAGTTTCATCAAACCGGAGCAACCGACTTGATTGAATACAAACACTTGCTATCTTGCAGTCTGGTTGTGGGGAATGGCCAGACCGCAGACGGCAAGGCATCCATTCAGTCTGTTTGTACGTCTTTCACGGCAAAACGGAGCGACGAATTGGTATGATTTTGTGGAATTTACGCCAAATTTTTAAAGGGGTGATAGTTGATGAGATGTAGAGTGACATAGGCAACTTTTTATCCCGATATTCCCGAAAGGGACTTACGCGAGTGAAACCGCAGGGCGAAGCCATTTAGTTTCGAAATAATTTATTTAATAGACGGTCAACCATCATTTCATAGATATTTATAAAATCGTTAAATCTATAGAAAGCACAACAGATCCAAGCCACTGCCAGGCGCAAGCGTGCCAAAAGCACTGGCACCATTATCGCCCTTCTGGACACGTGGTTCGACCGCCGATGAATTGCCTATTACATATATAGGTACTTGTTTGCAATTTTTAATTCATTCAAATGAATTATTAATTTATTTAAGTCCTCTAGAATGTTATCGTTTTTCATCGTCATTGATCCAAAAAGTGTAAAGCGACAAAACGCAGCATTAACGCTCAGAATACGATACTTAGTAATAGTTTCGACCCTCGTACGATAAGACACTGTGGCCGAGTGGTGAGGCATCCCATTTGGAGAGATAGCTTGTATCGATTCAGGTTCGAATCTTGCCAGTGTCGCAAATAATTTTTTTACGAAAACGCAAAACGCGCTAAACGCTATAAAACGCGCCACCGGAGACGCGTTTCATAGCGTTTAGCTTGGGTCATCTATACTAATATTTGTTGTATGTAAGTATGTATTTGTTTGTTTGTTTGTTTGACGGAGGTAATCTTCGAAACTACTCAACCGATTTCAAGAATTCTTTCACGGGTGTGTATAATAGACTATATTTTATCCCGGTAGCTTCATAAGTACCCCGTGCGAAGCCGGAACGTGCTACTAGTAGCAAATAACCAGCAATGGTCCTCCGCGATCAATACTGTAGAACAGGGACAACAGACTCGGCATAACCCTTTTCGATGATCCAACCTGCCTTAGACCCTGTTCACACGGCATTGTCCTGCACGTTTTTTCACGTATTCGTTTTTTAACGTACAATCACCCAGGTCTTCACACGGTAAATTATCATTCGTGTAAAAAACGAATAGCCGCAGAAAAGTGAAGAAATATCTACCGCTTTTTGTCAGACGACTTCTTTTTTTCTTTCAAAGTTCCGCACGGCAACAGCTCGGCGACAAGACGCACCGACTTGTCGCCCAGTTTGTTTCTAAGGGCTCCCACACAAAACCGCGACGTCGCGTCGCATTGTCAAAATCTGCGATATCGCGCGAATTCGCACGATGGCATCGCAAGAATTTGCGATCTGCTTCGCATCGCACATTCCTACATCGCCCTACTAAACGGCTTGTCGCACAAATTCGCGCGACGTCGCATCGCGTCGCATCGCAGAAACTTGCGATGCGAATTTCTGCGATGCGAGCTCGCATCGCGTCGCATCGCGGATTTGTGTGGGAGCACTAATCAAGTTGGGCACCCCCGGTCTAGTTTACAGAGGGTACGCTCCTCATGCCAAGCTAAACATCGACAAGTGAGCGTGAGATGGCGACATGTAGGTCAGTTTGGGGAAACGGTTGCTTCGGGCACACATATGGTTAACTTGGTTCGGGATAAAATGGCGAATAGACGAAAACGGGGGAATGTGGCTCGGGTTTCACGCCCCTTTACGCATAGGTAGTGAACCCTACACTTAATGCCTACTTAAGTAACGGAACTCTGTTATGCCTGGGACATTGTTGAGATGGAATAGGCTTGTAGCATCTGAACCATCCTCTCAGCTTAGCCGGCCATATCCACAGGAAAGACAAATAAATATGGGGCTGACTAGCCACTTTCCTTACGATGTTTTGCTTCATCGTTTAGAGCTCGTGATAATGCATATATTTTTTTCTCGATAAATCCACGGCCGGAACCCACGACCGAGAGTCGAGGCACTAACCCATCGCGGCTCACACATAAGACCAGTCTATACTCACTCCTATTGGATGTAGAACATTAGACTCATGCTCATTGTATCCCAAAGGCAAGATAGCTCTCCGGGTCAGAGGCTCGTATTATGTGTCTGCTCCAACAATGCAATCTAAAGTGCAAGTGGCAGTCGAACGAGGTCCTCCGAAGCATTATGTGAGATGTACCTACTCAAATTGTTTCTATTGTCGGTGGAACAGCATTTGCTCCTTTGATGCAAAGTGGGTTACGTAATCTGTTTACGATCTTATTCATATTAGTTTATTAAATGAATGAATGAATGAAAATTCTTTATTGCACACCTTAATTACAATGAAATAACAATAACTGATAGATCAAGATACCATGTACAATAAATAAATAAATATCCTCATCATCTGGTCCCAAGCTAAGCAACCTAAAGGCGCGGCCCCACCGCGGTGCACGGAGAGGCTACGCACGTGTATTAAGCTTCGCTTTGTAAGAAAATGTATGTGGTGGTGTCCACTGCAACCCACGGAGAGGCTACGCATGAATTGACGTCATTGATACACGCGTGGCTTGCTCGAATAGGCGGTTACATAGCTCAACGCTGTCAACGTGGGTCTACGTTTCCACTGGAGTACACGAATAAGACCCACGACTATGTACAGCTCGGTTATCGCAGAGCAGTTGTCAGTCATACACGTTGTCACTCTCCGTGCGCCGTGCCACGCTAAACATAGTCGTGGGTCTTCGTGTAGGTACTCCAGTGGAAACGTAGACCCACGTTGTCAAACAAATGAATACACGCAGCTAAAATGCGCCGCGTGGCCGTGCACAGCGTGCACCGCGGTGGGGCCGCGCTTTAATGCTTGTGTTATGGTAACCAGATGACTGATATAATACATAAATAGTATAGAAAGGTACTTATTTTTTTTTTGTAAATACATACATATTATATAGATAGAAAACACCCAGACACGGAACAAATATCTGCAGAACATACCAAACATTTGTCCCGTAGCGGGGATCGAACCCGCAACCCTCGCGTCTCAGCCGGGCGTTCGCCCAACTGCGCCACAGAGGTCGTCAAATGACGGAGGTAATCTCCGAAACTTCTCAGCTGATTTAAAAAATTCTTTCACCGATGTGTAGAATGGACTATCAGGATGGACTGTCGGGAAAATCCATTCTACACATCGGTGAAAGAGTTTTTGAAATCGGCTAAGAGTTTTCGTTGATAACCTCCGTCAAACAAACAATAAATATAGTATAGATTGCCGGCGACTGCGGCTGTACGTGGCCAGGATGTAGTTTAGTAGGTAGGTACAATCTCTGCCCCAGCTCGACACAATTATCTGAACAAAGACTGCGACAGAGCAACTTAATGAGACTCTGTTCCGTTCAGATTGATTCAAGCTTAGATTAAATACAGGGATGTATCCAGATAATAAACGTGGGGGCGTGCGCCTGTTTAATTAAAATACAGGTTGTTTTCATATTAAACGTATCATAGACCAGCAGCCCATTCCGGCCTTGCTGTAATGAAACCTGTTATTTTACCTGGATAAAATATAACCTATATCATTCGAAGTCCATTTTATGCATAGTTGAAAGAATTGTTGTAATCAGATACATCTATAAGTAGTTTCGGAGATTACGCTGTACCAACAAACAAGCCAATATTTTACCTTCTTATAATATTACCCCATTATGCATATTCGACCTAAAACCTGTATTTAACCTGTATTAGCTAAAACGCATATTAAATCTGTTGCTATCTCTTTTCGTTGACATATAGGTGACAAGAAAAAAACGTTCTTAAAACCTGTAAGTATTAAATTGTCAAGTTTTTATGTATAAACCCCTTAGTATATTGAATAAAAATTTAGGAAAATAAGTCAGGCCTTTTATTAGAGTGATTCCAATCTAATTAATCAAACAGGTCCAAATAATAAAAAAATGTCACCAATCAGAAGCTACACTGTATAATCCAAGTTTCAGCCAAATCCTTTTAGTACGTAGTTAACGTTAAAGAGATAAATTAACTACAAGCTATTCTGTTATTTTCCCAAACTTTAGCATTCATATTTAAAAAAAGTGAAATTAAACTTTTTAAACTAGGTACCTATGATATTTTGAAAATTTTAAACATAGAACGGGATTAAACTTTTTAAACTATCATGTTTTTGAACATTATTAACACACAACCACAAATCATGGTAATTAACTCGTATCAAGTGTTTATAATAGAACGGGATATTCACTAATAATGATAAAATCCCGTTTTAAGTGTTTATTAAGCAAAAGGTTGTCTAGCCTTTCATTTAAATTAAACCACCTGAGTACGTCCACATTAGATAATAGCACTCAATAATCTATTTCATTCCCAATTCGTCCCTCACCGTCAGGAATCCGTTTTGCTTTGTGTTAAACTGTTTGCCTGATCCACTGCCGGCCCACGACGTTGGCAATATCGTCGACCCATCGTGCTGCTGGTCGTCCGACGCTTCTCTTGCCAGTCCTCGGCCACCATTCTGTACACGCCTTGCACCCCCTGTCATCACCACGTCTCGCCAGGTGTCCTGCCCAACTCCATTTGAGTTCCATTAACCGTATACCGACATCCTTGACCTTGGTTCGTCTTCGGATCTCTCATCTTCATATTAATACATAGATCTTCACATCTCGTGGGCCGGCAGTGGATCAGGCAAGCGCAGGACCGTGAGAAATGGCAGAATGAAAGGGAGGCCTATTCCCAGCAGTGGGAGAGATCAGGCTGCGGATGATGATGATGATGAAACTGTTTGCAAAAATTCTTGAATACTATTGCTCGTTCAAATGCCTCATATACGCGATTATTTAATGGTTCATCGGTTTGTTTGGTGCAATCGCTTAGTTATTTTTGGAGAGTTTCGTAATCGATTCGACTTACACGCTCCATCGAGTTGTATTTTGTTTGTTTTCGATTTACAGAGTTAGGGCGTTTGTCCACCGCCGCCGTCACCGTCACGTCACCGAGAACGAGATTATTTCGGGCCGAGTTTAGTATGGCGGCCGGGATGACGGCGCTCGGGTGACGGATGTGCGGTGGACACGCGGCTAAGTAATGTAATGTAAATGTATGTAGGTACCGCTACTTCGGCGCCGTCATATTCTCTCGGTGTGAGGTGAGCCTTAGGACATACTCACACCGAGTTAGAACCTTATCATGTTAATTATATCGCTTTTGCTTACTGTGGCGAGCCTTTCTTTAACTCCTGAAGTTTGACTCATTATTGTACAATCCCAAAAGACTCCTGGAATCAGTAAGATGATAAAATCGGCCTACAACTTCTTTATGTTTTTTACAACAGTGAGGATTTCATAGCGAGTTGTAGTAAATTTTACTGATCTGGGCCTCTGTTGCATGTTATTGCAGATGTTACCAGCTCTGGGGAAATCAGCCACAAGCTGGAAGCTTTATTTGAGATTTCCTGAATGCGCTGAAGATACGCAAACTACATTTTATGGGGAAAGTGGAATGGTTTATTTTTTACTTTTTAACATGACTTGAAGGAGTTTATGTTTTTCTGACTAGGTAATTTATTAGAACCAATTAAACCGCTTCATTTCCGTAGTTCCAAAGCGTTTCTATAGATTCTTGACAAACATTCCTCGCAACTTCCTCGCTCATCTCCGGTGGAAACACAGTCGTTGGCTGCTTTTCCACCACACATGTGCTAACTCTACGTTGCTACGGATGCTTCATAAATCCACCAATCATGTTTCATATTTATGCACATCGTTGGAGAAAAGGCACCCCGAACATGATTGGTGGATCTGAACATGATTAATAGCTCATCTCCTGTGGAAACGCAGCCCATGGCGTGTCGTCCTAATTGGCCACGATCGTACGATGAAACGATGTGTTCTGCCTTTCTGAGGCTGCCTTTCCATCACAGATGTGCTACGTTACGTTGCCAAGTAAATCGGTACTTGAACCATTAAAATAAAAACTGCGACTTTCGTTCCGAAGGTCGTGGGATCGAATACGGACATCAATGGACTTTTCGTGTTGAAAAGTTAATATGCGCTTAAACACGACCTATAAACGGTCAAAAAGTTAAAGTCAAAAGTCAAAATATTTTATTCAATGAAATCTTAATAGAAGACCACTTTGACATGTCTTAAAACTAGGGGATTCTGTTGCCTGTTCGGTGAATGGCATCCTAGCCTAGCGAGGCATCCTAAAGGTGTCTGTTCGCACCGCAGACCAAGACAGGAAACCGTGACAGGTGTCTCGATCTCTCCAATGTATAAAGGCGTCTCCTATCTCGTTCGATTAGGTATACCTACATTTTCTAGAGTCGTAACAGTCTCTGCCCCTCTACCGAAAACGAGGCATCTCGTCACAATCATCGCAGGCTAGATTATGTGCCTCGTTTTCTTCTGAACTGAGGGACCACAATATACGCCAACCAATGATAATTGGCACGATGCATCGTTTTCGCTTTGTAGAGTATCGGGGCTTACATACCATAACAAATCAGTTTAGGTGTGGTTTAGAGCCTGTCCAGAAAGCGCTATTTACGCGCGTGTCAACTCGCGCGTAAGCACTCGCGCGTTCTCGAGATACTAGAGCTACATACATCCCGTCCAGATGCCCTCGCGCGTTTAACGCGCGAGGGCATCTGGCGCTTCCTGGACAATCGCGCTTTCTGGACAGGCTCTTAGGTTCTAACTTTCACAACTTTACGTCAGCGCCTTAGCGCCTTACGTCAAAAGCAGTTCATTACAGGACCTAAACTGAATCGCTTTTAACCTTTGCGAAGGTTTGGCTACCTTCTCAAAGCTTGTAAGCTGGCTGGTTCTCTCTTACCGCTCTGTCGTGTGAAACGCTACCTTATTGTACAACACTGGAGTATCTAAAAATAGGGCGGTCGTCACACGTGACCTTACGGGTCACTGCCTATTTCGGACGATTCTACAATTTGCCTGCCTGACCGAGATACTAGCAGCCGTGTTTAGACATTATGGTGATTGTATGCGTCCAACTAGCGCGGCCACCTATTTTTTTTCACGTTGAACAAAGTACCGGGCCGCTGATTTATTATACTCGTACTTAATTATAAGAAATAAGAAATAATTTACTGTCCATAATACTACTATACTGTACATTACAATTTTTGAGACTCTGTATCCTGGAATAGCGTTAGTTGTGGCCCAGGAAACAGTACTCTCCCAGTGACTTGAATGTTTAATGTTGAATTAAAACAAAATAAAAAGTAATGTTTTGTTTGAGATAGCTAACAAAGCTAATTTTTCAAAACCTTTGTACATAATGGTGGTTAATTGTGCTTCTGAGTAAGATGTCATATTGCACATGTTAGCCGTGCTGGTCGCTCAAGCCGCGGAACCTCATAGAAAATACCTGAGTGAAAACCGGTATGTATCTACCACTACCCACAGCGAATACCATGGTTTGAATAGCCTTTTAAATGATAAATTAATAAACTATAGTGCCATCAGGGGCTGTTTCGGACACGTGTCAGTCTGTTCAGTCAGGCAACTTAAGAGCGTGTAGTCGTCATTACCTTATTTGAGCTGTATTTCGAGAGCCATATCTCAATAACTTGATCAGATTATTTAAAGCATTTTATGGTTTTAGAAAGATTAATCTTTATTATAGTGTACTACAGAGAGAAAACATAATATTTGATTATAGTTTTTGAAGGAGAAGTCAATCCCGTCATAGCGTTTTACGAAAATGAGCGTCAGAGCTGTCTTTCAGAAGGGATATCACCATTGTAATGTGAGAAAATGTTTTATTTTAAGCGATTGTTGACCTGAAAATATAGTCTCATAATGCACTACATAGCAAAACAATTAAAAAATTGCCTCAAAAGGTAATGAAAAATATATTTAAAAAGTACAAAATCGTTTCACTTTAACACATATTTTTTACTAGTATTTGAATAAAAACATAATATTTTTATTTATATTGTGAAAATATAGGTATTTCTTAACGTACAGTTTTTTTTTCAATCAATTTTGAGCACCCAGTAATTTACAGGATTATTTTATAATCACTATATATCCGGCCGCGCAATCGTCTTCCAATTAGTCGATCCCGGGTCCTCCCAGCGAGAGGACGTATCACTTTTTTCCGCCGCCCCCATAGAAGTGTGCGTCAAAAATGACAGCTCTGCGTCACGCGATCTATTTCTTTGAATTTGATCAAGCAGCCTTAATTACATTTTCAAAATGGTCGCGTAAATTGAATAACGTCAGGATTTAATATGACGATACCTGTTTGTAATCGATTATGCTTGGTCGATCTAATCAAAGTTGACTCTACATTTTGTAATATTTAGATCGTCAAAGCCTATTACATCGACAAAGCAATTTATCTTTACGCAATTTTAGATTATTTTAAGATGTCCAGGGGGGTAGTCAGAGAACTACCCCACTGGCCAACACACATCACTGAGACTCTACATTTAAAGACTAATCCCTTTATGCATTTTCGACCAGTAAACCTATTATAAGCTAACACGCATATTAAATCTGTTCTTATCTCTTTTCGTTACCATAAGATTAACAGGAAAAAAATACATTCTTTAAATCTATATTAAATTGTGTAAAGTTTTTATCGTTCGTTCGTTCGTATGAGCACGTGGCTAAAACGACTTTAACACATTCAAGGCCCAAGTCCCGAGCTCGTCCTCTAGCTGCGCCGCCATCGCCAGTGCGTCCGGGGCACCCAGCGTGCTAAAAGCCGGGATCTACGATTTAACGTGCCCTCCGAAGCACGGAAATGTTTAGTTGATAATGCCACTTGCCGTGACCGCTCAGAACGTTGCTTCACTTCGACGATATATCAAGACTGCCTTAGCAAGCTTCGCCATAAGCGCTTCCAAACTTCCAACGAAGTTTTTATGAATAAGACCCTTACCCCATTATGCATATTCGACCTAAAACCTGTATTAAACCTGTATTAGCTAAAACGCATATTAAATCTGTTGATATCTCTTTTCGTTGACACAATTATGGGTGACAAGAAAAAAACGTTCTTAAAACCTGTATTAAATTGACATGTTTTTATGAATTTACCCCTTAGTATGCAAGTGAATACATCGCAGTGCAGTTTATGTACAATTGTTTAAGTTCAAGTGCGTCCATCCAAGGCTCCAAGGATCCAACTCATTCATCCTTTTATAACTTTTACTAATTGAAGAGGGATTGCATCTAACTTCGCGTCTGCCATCGATTCTTTAAAAACTATTTTCATTGAAAAACTTTAGGGGGCGTCCATAAATTACGTGAGGTGTTTTTTTTAATTTTCTGTCCCTCCCTCCCCCCCTGGTGAGATGTCGTGAGATTTTATTCAACCCCCTCCCCCATCCCCCAATCTCACGTGAGATTTTTCAAAATGTGGGTTTCTTAAAACGCGTTGGATTATTATTGTAGTAAGTAGATGTTTAACGTCGAAGTATAAATGAAATTATTTTCTTTCAAACGAATTCGTGAATGATCTTAATCGTATTACGATAACGCATAAGATTAAATCATAAGCGTGTACAATCTGGATTAAATGGACCAAAATAGTAGATATTTTTTTTTTTTAATCAGAAAAAAAATTGCGTGATATTTACCGAGACCCCCCCTCTCTCCAACGTAAGATTAGATGAGATTTGACTCGACCCCCTCCCCCCCCTTAAACACCTCACGTAATTTATGGACGCCCCCTTACGTGTCCGTATCGTTCAAACTTTAAATTTTCGTGACAATTTCAAATAAATTATTTTTCGTCGTCACTCCTCGCGATGCTGCCAAAATCCACTTTTGTCCGAAATCCCGCTTTTGTCTTGGACTTTTTGATTTTTGGAATTTCGTCTAAAAACATAATACCTACCTAACTTGTCTCGCTCTATGGATGTGGCGGCACAGAGAAATAACAGAACGAAAGAAAGAAAGGAAGATAGAACTTCCTTTCTTTCTTTCTCTAAGAAACTGTACTTTTTAAAGTAATCTTAAAATTTAAGTAATTTAAGGAAAAATGAGTTTATTTCTGTAGGACCTCAAGAATCTCTTAAAAATGTAATACAGTCTTATAAGCTAGGTGACTTTATTGTCTGTTCACTAGACTTCGCTAGGTAGGTATATAGGATATAGGCATAGACGTCATGGTCAGTATTATAGGTATTGCGATTTTCAGCCAATTTCGTTTAGTACCTACCTAGTTTTTGCGTTAAATAGGTTACAAACATACAAAATTTCACGTTTATAATATTATTTAGAATTCTAATGTTTTGTTTTTATTTGTTTCAGGTACAACAATGACACGTTAATTGTTCACTTCGAATACAGGTGCAAAAATATTTCAACTTTTCAAAAAAGGTACCTACCTAAATTAAAAGCAAAGCGAAATTCTGAATGGTGTTCAACATTTTAACTGTGTTTTACGAACTAGTGTTTTTTTTGTTGTTTTGTTTTTAACAAGAAATGCTCGAAACGATGCGATCCAAGCGAGCAACATAAAAACATCGTAGGTACCTATGCCACGTTGCTTTGATCTACAAAAAAGTTTACTCGCTCCGCTCGCATCGTTTCTTACAAGATAAAAGATACCTACCCACATACTTTTATTACTTACTCGCTTTAATTGTGCTTCAACATAGTAGGTAGGTAGGTACCTAGGTAACCTACTACTACCTACTGGGAGAACTAAAACTATAGCCAAGATTATTTCTTTTCTTTTTTCGTAATAAATGCGAAAGTTTGTTACCTAGTACGGGTGTGTGGATGAGAGGATGCAAATATTTCTTACTCTTTCACGCGAACACTAGGTAGGTACTGTAGGGATTTGGCTGAAACCTGGAATATACTACATACTTCAGGTAGTGTAAGACCTGAAATAACAAGTAGGTATATAGTATAGGTAGGTACTTAAGCTACTTTTTATTAAGGTTGATACCGCGGGGGCGAAGCCCCGGGTGCTTAAGCTAGTTTTTTTAATTTGTAGTTCTTGAACATCACGCCCTCTGATGGGATAACATCAAATATAAAATCTATCTCATTCAGATAACAGCCTGGAATGGGGAGAGGAGAGATAAGATTTTAGGGTTCAAAGTCGGAAGGGGATGCAAATGAATATTAATTTCGTTAATAAAAACTAGATGGAGCTGCAACTGCTCTCGTGAGATAGATAGCGGTTCTATGAATCTCCGCTAGATGTCGCTACTGATAGAATTCCCTTTAATTAACATAATCTTCAAATATGTAATTTCTTATTTATTCTAACATGAAAATCTGTGTTCTACTTTTTATTTACTATTCGTTGAGATGTATTATTCCGACAATGGACCGATATCGAAAATTCTTTGAATTAAGGATTTGTCACACTGCATGCGTTCTGCGGTTTCCGGTCAGGTCAAAACGAACAAACGTCAGGTCAAACGTTCGCTTTGACCTGAAAGGAGACCACAGAACGCATGCAGTGTGACAAATCCCTTAACCTATTGAGTTGAGGTGGTTGAGGATCCCTCCAAGTGTTACTCTAGCTAGACTAGCCCTCCCTAGTCTAGAGTCTTGGAGGGCCCCTGGGCGTTTCGCAGAACGCGCCCCACGTCAGTCGACGTCTACCGTTCTACTATATTCAGTATTCAGTGTTCGAAACCTAAACTAGATGTCGCCGCTACTTTTATACCAAATTTTCTACATCGCGCTATCGTTAGGTTTTGTAGTTTGAATGACCTATGCGGAGAAATTTCAACTTTTAAAGGTTTATAGTACTTGGGTATTTTTGTATGGGCCGCCACATTCATAATGGATGTTTGTTACGATAAACGTAACTAAACGGCCTACCTAGTTAAATTTAGTATAGAAGTTGTCAACTCTTCATTTTAGTAGGTAGGTAAGTAGGTACCTGCCTACGTATGTTCAACTAAGTAGGTAGTAGGTACGTGTTTTACCAAAATGAATAGTTCAGTTTTATGGATATTTTTCTAATTTTGTATTTTAGTTAATAATTAGGTACCTACCTACATTAAAATTATTTAATTAGGTAGGTAGTAGGTAATATTAGCAAATGTAAATAACTCAATTAATTGATGATTAATAGATATCTACATAATTAATTAAAATAAATAAGTACTACACCTACATAATTTTACTTAGGTACCTACTCGATAAACTAGACCATTGAGTACCTACTTTCTATACCTTACCTAGTGCCTGGTAGCGCAAATCTCATAGCTTTTTTCTACACCTTGGAAAAGTATGAGAAGTCAAGAAAGGTGGTGAAAGCCATACCACAGTTGTGTTTGTAGTTAGTACCGGTGTGTTGGAATGAAAACTGTATTGTGACCATTGATCATGCTTTATCAGGACTGTCTTATATTATCTTCAATTTCCTTAGTTTCTTAAAAATCAGAATACAACTTTCAGATTGTTGCAATTAAGCGACATAGGATCAAAGCTTTGGTTTAGTGTAGCTTCTTGCTTTAAATTATGTACACATGTGAAATATGTACCTACCTATTACCTATTTCACTGAACACCAAACTAAATTGAATTTTATGTTTAATAAAGGTAAATTAAATAAAAAATTAAATGGATTTATTTCAGGCACAAAATGACCCAGGATAATTATCACAACTAAGTACACTTGAAATTCAAGTGTACATAATTGTACATTTTATATTTTAGTGCTATTCAAGTCTTGAATAGCACTAAAATATAAAAATACACACACAAAGGTTAAGATTAGGTACCTACCTAATAGTAATTATAAAATTGATTTATTTTTGTTATTAATTTATATTGTCAATCATAATCAGCTTGCATGCGAAAGTTGTATTTATTTGTATGACACTTAAAGCCTTTGTATTTATTTATTAAGTATAATTTAATATCTTATTTATTTATTGCAAATGCGATGTCTAAATATAAGATTAATTTAAGATTACTACACTGCGGCGGCGGCGGGATGAAAGATGTGTATCATATGCCAACATTTGCGAAATGAGTAGCATAGCGAATTTTTTTTTTTTTAATCATGTGCTCCACCACTCAATATACAATACCTACCTACCTTCAACGCTAAGCTTTGTTTTAATATAATTGAAATTACCTAGTCACATTTATTTAAGAAAGTAACATGTAAATTAAATAAGGGTTGCGGGTTCGATCCCCGCTGCGAGATAAATGTATATTTTTTCAAAATTATGTACCTACTTATGTAGGTAAGTATATCATTCTGATTACACTAGTATTGGATTCTTAGGTAAGTACATTGCTTAGCATGGGATTCAATGACGCTGTGTGAAATGTCCAATTATTTTTTGAATCAATGCTTTTGCAAAATCTTTGTCACCCACCCAACTTATCAGCCGCATCGGTCGGACGCGCGTGCATTACCTAAGGGTCGGTACATATCTGACGGAAGATGATGCGTTAGTGCGTCGAGCGTACCTACAGTGTCTGTGTATCGATGATACGCTCGACGCATTTTCCGTCAGATGTGTACCGACCCTAATTCTTACCTTATCATTAGTACTATTATCTGTGCCTCGCCTGGCATAGTACTTGTTAATTAATAACTAAGATAGGTACCTACACAGCTATCGCTTGCGATTACGTATATTTCTATACCCTTTATAAGTAAGTAGGTAATAATGTACACCCTCTGTAGGTACTTAGGTACCCTTAGTACAAAATTAATTTAAAAACTACACACAAAAGTAAAAATCTACTTTAACTATGATACTAAGTAGGTAAGTACCTATTTATGTGTAGCAGGCACTATGGTCTAAGTTAGGTTAGGTAGGTACCTATACCTATACCCAGTGGCAGGCATTCTAGAAATTCCAAGACAGAAATTCCTAGACATTATGCCTTCCAAACTTCAGGCGTAAGCTAGGTACCTACCTAGGTAGGTACCTACCAAATCTCTTCAAAAACACTTCACTCGCTGAATGGTCTAGGTAGGTAGGTACCTACCTACCTACTTAATCAGTCGTGGAGTGTTGTCATCGTGTTTTTGTATTTTTTTCATAGTTTTTGTTTTTGTTCTTTTATCCCAGCTTGAAAGACACGTTTGAAATAATAAGTCATTTTGCATAGCTATGCTGTGATGTCATAAGCTGCGCGCGCGCATAACCTTGGCATGACTTCCATCTTTATTCTGTGGCATGACTTGGGAACATTTTGGCTTTTTTTCTTTTAGGTACCTACCTACGTTTAACACTGTTATTATCACGCTACTTTGATTTGATATCACTATTTTTTATTTGGTCTGAGATCACGTGCTAATTATTATTTTACTAGCTGCGTCCCGCGGTTTCACCCGCGTAAGTCCCGTTTCCGCGGAATATCGGATAAAAAGTAGCCTATGTGTTAATCCAGGGTATCACCTATCTACATACCAAATTTCAACCCAACCGGTCTAGCCGTTTTTGCGTGAAAGACTACCAAACATAGTACCTACATAGGTACATTCTCACAAACTTTCACATTGATAATATTAGTAGGAAGTAGGATAGTAGGAAGGATAGGATAGTAGGATAGTAGGAAGTAGGATTTATAAGTTTTGATTTATTCGTAAGTAGGTAGGTACCTACTTACCTACCTACAACAATACAATATTACTTTATGTAATGCACACCAAAAAAAGAAACACAAATTTAGAGAACATAGCCATACTAAAAATAGTGTAACAATGGGCGACCTTATCTGACAGCGATTTCTGCCAGGTAACCTTTGGATGGACAGAATACAAATTAACTACCTACTTGAAAACTAGGTAGGTACCTAGGTATTTGTTAGGTAGGACTATTTTTGAAGCCTATCCAAATTTTAATAGGTATAATCCTTGTGGTTTTGGCGTCTGAAAATGTAGGTACCTACCTACCTAGTAAAGTACTTAACAGACAGTCAGACAGACAGATAGACACCCACAGACAAAGTTTCTAAGTTTTACAAAGTTAGGTTTCATAGGTACCTAGACAGATAAATATACCTATACATACCTACCTATACTTCATTTCTTGAATCGAGCTAATAGGAACAAAAATAAACGCACGTGATTGGTCGTCGAAAATAATTGTATTTCTCGTGATTCGCTAGATTGTCAAATCAATTGTCAATTGTCAAATCTAGCCAACCCACTGAATTTCGACGACCAATCACGTGCGATTATTTTTCTTCCTATTACCTCGATTCAAGAAATGAAGTATAGGTACCAACTAACTACATCACTTCTATAGTAAAATTGTAAGTTACTTACTATGACAATATTCCGTGTCTTCCGTGAGCCGTGACCCATTCATGATCACAACGCTAACTGGGCCTCACTCAATGGAGTTTGAATTCTATTGTAATGGTTTTATGGTGTAATGTCTATGTTTTTTGTTTTACCGTTAGGTAGGTACTTTGACCGAGAACCTTTGTTCCCTGAGCCTGTTAACCTTGGTAGGGCCATTGAACTCGAAGGAGCCTACCATTGGTTCCTGCTTGTAGATATAATCAATGAATAGTTTGATTGAAGTACTTTATAAACCTAAGTGATAAACTCTGGTACCTAGGTAGGACTAGGTAGGTAGTTAGAAATGTAGGTATTTACAATAATTGCAAAAAATAACACAAAATGTTTTGATCGTAGGTACCTAACCTACCTAGGTACCTAAGTCCTAGGTGTAGTGGTTTTCTTAGTTGTAGGGTCAGTGTGCCAGTTATCGGCCGCTTAGTGCTCCTGTCAACTTTAAGACTTCGAAAAAAATACTTAGAACCCTACTTTACTAGTTCTGATGATGTTGTATGATAGCCTATATCATGAAGTTTATTTTAAATATACTGTTAAGCAGTACAAGCTTTTAGTTATTTTTATTTTCATTTTAATGTGTGAAAATGGCAAAAATGCTAGTTTTCGGCCACAAAATTCAGTTATCGGCCACAAGGTATTCAGTTATCGGCCACTACAATTTGAAGGACTTTAAACTGTTTTTATTGGTCTAGACTCACGAAAAAGCGTTTTTATCATTGTTATTATTGTTTATTATTGACTTTATTAGTTTTCTGGCAGTGTGGCCCTGCAAACACTTCCTATAGGCGAGTTTTGACATCTGCATCTGACAAGGGAATTTCTTAATCTAAATGCTAACAAAGCCTGTGGCCATGACGGTGGTCCTTTTAGCTGTGCTGTGTCAGGTTAGGAGCTGCGTCAGTGCGGAAGCAACCCCTCCCCCCTCCCCCTTAGTAACTGTCTCCTTCTTTTTTTGTTCTATCTTCTTAGAAGATGGAATAAATGTCTTGCAGAGTGGGTTAAGTAAGACCCTATAGTCGTCTTCTATAATCTGCAGCTCCATGGAACAGGTTCTGAATCGCAGGCTCCCGGCATATCTTGAAGTGAAGAACAGGCAACTACGTTTTTCTCAGACCTATTCCAGTGGGGATTGTCTTGAGTTTGTCACTTAGACCTGGGAGTGAGGCCATCGAGATATAAGCAAGCCGTTACTCTCGATATTCTACTGGGTTTTTTTTTCTTTATTTCTACAGGTTTGGCAATTGCCAAACCCTGGTATCCTTAGGAGTACAACTTACAGCCAGTGTTCCCCAGAGATAAGTACTCTCTGAAACACTCTTTCACGATCAGTTGAACCTCTCTTAAGTTGCACATGGCCTGTGGATGCGTTATGTCCACTTCCTGTTTACTTCCTACTATCCTATACTACTTCCTACTATCATATCCTATTTCCTACTATCCTATCCTACTTCCTACTATCATATACTACTTCCTAATATCCTTCTATCCTACTTCCTACTATCCTACTTCCTTCCTTCCTATCCTACTATCCTATCCTATCCTACTTCCTATCCTATCCTTCCTACTAATATTATAAATGTGAAAGTTTGTGAGAGTGTATGTATGTTTGTTATTCTTTCACGCAAAAACGGCTAGAGGCTAGACCGATTTGGTTGAAATTTGGTATGTAGATAGGTGATACCTTGGATTAACACATAGGCTACTTTTTATATCGATATTCTCGCGGGAACGGGACTTACGCGGGTGATACGGCGGGTCGCAGCTAGTTAATAACAATAATAACCGGACCTATCAATCAAATTAGCTAATAAAACCTTGTAATTTATGACATCATAACTATTCTTCAAGACAAAACTATCAGGTATCAGGTACTTACCTACCCAAAACAATAAAAAAATTCAATCTTTCTCGTATACGGCCGAAAACTAATATCAATTAATTCAAATGTTAAATCATTCAATTATCGGCCACATGATTTCAATACATTTTACAGGTCAGGCCGAAAACTGAAGTAATATTTTATACATTTTTAGTTTACGGCCACCAAAATAGTCGTTATTGTTAGTGTCTTTTCGTTATGAATGCTACATGATTTGACGGCCGAAAACTAAAGGCTAGGGTCCTTACGTATATTACTATCGTATAAACAAGAGAAATTAGATACATTTGTTAACCAAACAAATAAAAGAGACGAAAACGGAAAAGACTTCATGTACCTGATATCGGCCACCCGGCCGAAAACTAAACTTTTGAAAAAAAGTCAATGTTAGATCTCGGCCCCCTGAAATATTATTGTTTTGTGTACAATTTTGCGAAAATTATTTTATAAGTATGTTGTCAGGGTATTTCTGAAATGGAATAAACGCCTCTCAACATTATTTACTTAGAGAAATAGCACAAAGCATCCCTTGCCGTAAAAGACGCGCCACTATTTTTTTCGTAGATTTCGCACGCCGCGAGGTCCGCGTTGGCAGCCCCTGAATTGAATAATTCACTACAAATCACTCGTATCTTGTTTCCTCCCAATTTTTTTGCTAGGAATAGAGTAATTCAATACAGACGTGTTAACATATAACGCGTTTGGTAATATTATTTATAATCGATAATATCTTAATTTTAATGCATCGGAAACGCGTAAAGGCCGAGAACTAGAGGCGGCCGGCGATCCGGCACACTGACCCTATATCAAAATTCTGAGTATGCCATTCGTTATAGCGCAAAATTTTAAGCCGAACTGCAAATTTAACTCATTTTCGACCAAATGTCCCTTACGTTAATTGATATTTCCAGGCACGATATGTACATATGTACCTACCTACCTTATTTAAGTCGGTACTTAGGTGGCATAAATTTTAACCAAGTCGGTCCAGCCGTTTTTGCGTGAATAAAGTATAAGTTGCCGGTGGCGTTTTGAGGAACTAAAGCAGCCATCTTGAAAATTCATTGAAAATTCATGTTGACAATTTGCAAGTCTCGATTTCGATTCGTCAATTTTTGTCTGTTAGTGAGCACAGTGGCGCACAGCCGCGCCAAGTTATACTTGCTGGCTGGACTGTACATCCTACATTCTCACAAACTTTGACATATAATATTATTAGGAGTAGGATAGGAAGTAGTATGATTTACCCTCAGAGCAATTATCTTCCTTCAGAGATTTATAGTCTGTCTATAAAGTCGTGACAATAAATGAGGGCGCTGCTAAAATGTATATAGCAACCCTATAGTGTGACTACTGATTTTGATACTTACAGTTCGTTCCATGTAAAAGTTCCTACCAGCTTTTTGGCGGGAATTTGAGAAGGCATGTTTTATTTTTTAAATCTTGTGCTTAACTGTGTAATAATGTTGGATTAAAAGGTTAAACTGTTGAGTGTTCATACATACATAGGTGAAGGCAAATGAAACAAAATTGGATTTCATTGTCATTTTTATAAGAATTTTATTTTTTGCCGTAGTGCACAAATATTAAAATTGTCCATTGCTTTCTTGGCCGACCCTACTGTTTCACAGGAGTTTCAAACTTCCCATCATTCTTGAATTCGCCTAACCGTAGGTACTTTCTGATTCACCTGAAAATTAAAAAAAAAATATTACTGAAAGTAATCAAAAGCATTTTAAACTTATAGCAATTAGTTAAAATTTTAAATACTTAGGTAGGCAGAAAACGTAGCCAGACTGTGTGCCATTTTAATGTATCAAGATTAGATGGTACTCCTACAACATGACTTACTGTGATGTTCAATCTGACGTAAAAATGTGCAATGTAAACAATGCCTTTTTTGGTCTCCAAATCGTAATTTAGGTCAATTTGTTACTTCAGGCAGATTAGAAACAAACAATAAAACGATTACATACCCGTTATAGATGCTGTTCGCCCATCTAAATCATCCAAATCCCACAAAATATGTCCAACTTGGTATTCCGCTAAACATTGCTGGAAAACTTTAAAAATCACTTCCCGCGTGTCACTCTCATTTACTTTACTTATTTGTGATACTTTTGTGCGTAGTTCGGTTTCATTTCATTGCAGTTTATCTAAGAAAACAACAAAAAATAGAGGAAAATATGTTCTTGAACTCACTCGATGACAGCTGACGACAGCTGTTATACCTTTGTTTGGTGCTGCCAGATACACGAATAATTTTAGTTCCTCAAACATTCATGTCACGAGTATATAGACAGACTATACCTATGTTGATATTTTGTGCAAATGTTTTTTTTTGTAGAGCTCGTTTTTTAGGAATGGCATGGCATCCATCCAATTCAAATTGCAATTGCCAGTGTCAATGTCAACTGAACATGACATTGACAACAATAGAATAATGTCAAAATTGACAGTGTCTGTCGTCTATGTTTTGTTTGGTGGAAATGGTGGAGTTCGAGTTGGAATCTATTATTTATTTTCGTTAATAGTAATAAATTGAATGGTGAGTGAGTGGGTGGCAAAGTGAATTTTTGGTAAGGGAAATTACTTATTAGAAAAGAAAGATTATTAACTGCATTACATAAATAATATTTGGCGCAAGATAAGCTTACTTATATCTTGTGTTTGCTTTATTATCTCGTTTTTTTATTATTTTTAATACTTAGGTATTACAAACGCAAAGATTTGTGATGTCTCATTCAAATTATTTATTTACACACAATTAACTACAACATTACAGATCGCTTCTAAATCTTTATAGTTATAATAAAGTATAATTAATTATTTACAGAAACTAAACTACTATTAATTTTATTTACATTACTGTACAAAATACAAATAGAACCAGTTGAGCCACCTAAGGACCGTTGCAAACGGTCTATAGTTAGCTCAACTGATCCAAACCACTGTCAGACAGAATTGCATTGTTATTAAATAAAAGTACCTACACATATTTAAAACAGAAATCACCAAGACATGTCTTATGTTTGTTCTAGTCTTTCACGCAAAAACTATTCAACGGATTTGGCTGAAACTTGGAATATAAGTACATGCCTTCTTAGTTTATGACCTGAAATACCTAAATTTTATCTGGGTTAGTAGGTAATACTCAAAGCGGGTTGGTACGCTACTGTAATACCTTGATCACACATACCGAGTAGAGTGGCGAGACAGTAAAATGTTTCTCGGCCGAGTAAATAGAATAGGGTCCGAGTGACTGTCTCGGCCTGTTGCTCAGCCGAGCTAGTGTTCACAAATACCGAGCGCTCGGCCGAGAGCACTGTCTCGCCACTCTACTCGGTACGTGTGATCAAGGTATTAGTAATAGTACACTATAATACACACATCAAAAAAGTCTAAGCAACACATTTTTTTTTTCTTTGCTTTAAATGTCCATTGATTATAAAACTTTGTTTGAATATTCAACATCTATGTTAAACAATTAAATACTGGCAGTTTTTAACAGTAAATTGTGTTTTAAACAAAACCATAGTATGTCCATTTTAACGGCATTTCGTAAATGTGCTTATAATTTTAATTCAACGAAAAAAAAAACCGCATTAATCATTGATTTTGTGACGCGAATAGTTCACTAGCTTAACGGTGTACTGGAATGTCGTATCTTAACACCTTAACACAGCAAAAATGCTAATAGCTGTTGGAATGCTAGAAATTGTAAACAGGCTTCACCTATTGTTGCCAGGCATTTTGGTGTTAGACGAAAACCCAGACCCAGACTTGGAACAAATATTTGCAGATAATGCAAACTATAAAATTGACCTATGCAATATATATGCAACCTCTCACCACTAGCCTGCTAGCTACCTGCAGATAGGCGTTCTTGATAGATCGTCGAAGTTAAGCAACACTCTGCGTGGTCACTTCTTGGATGGGTGACCGCAATATATTGCCACCAATATTATCTAAGCGCTTCCGTGCTTCGGAGGGCACGTTAAATTGTCGGTCCCGGCCTTTAAAAGTCGTTAAGCCATGACGGAGGCCTTTAGGCGGCCAAAAACTCCGTTACCAGAGTTGGCCACTTGCTCATACGAAGAAAGGAAGGACTACGATCCTGCGCCAGTCGTATCCATTTCAATTTCAATTTCAAGTCGCATCCATTGCCGCCCTGCGACGTGAACTATGTCGTCGACACACTAAAATTATTTAAGAAAAAAATGTATTACAAATGCACTAAGCCACTAAACCACCTTCTCCATTTACAGACATGCTACGAGATGGAGCGCTACCTCCGCGAAGAGCCTCGCACGAAGCCCGAGGAGGAGGAGGAGTGGGAGCGGACCTCCCGCCCCTCCCCCCCCACGTCCTCCCCCGAGGCGAGCCCCTCCCCCGCGCCCGAGTCTCCTCTCTCGTCCCCGCTGTCGTCCCCGCTGTCGTCCCCGCTGTCGCCCCCGCTGCCGCGCCTCTATGCAGTCGCTGTGAAATGCGAGCCAATCAGCGAGGACGAGTTGCAAGGTATACTTACCCGGTGGTGACCTTGCGGTGACTCATAGTGTACCCTAGTAACCTACTAGTGACCCCATGGCGACGCACCCCCACGCAAAAGCAGTATGATGAGCTGGGATCCCATAAATGACCTCATAGTGACCCAGTACCACCAGTACTTCGCCTAAGGTCCCCGTTGCCGCGCCTGTATGCAGTCGCTGTAAAGAGCCGATCAGGACGAGCTGCAAGGTAGGAGTATGAGGGCCTAGCAACCTCCTAGTGATCTTATGGTGACCCTAGTGACCTTCTGGTGGGTGATCCTTAGTGACCAACTAGTGACCTTCTAGTCATCCACTAGTCACCCAATAGTGACGCACCCCCACGCCAGAGTCCTCCTATGAGGGCCGAATAACTATCTTGTATCTCCCTTTCGGTGAAACCATGAGTTTTTCTTGGTATCGCCACTGATCGCCCATGGTCTCCCTTTCCAGGTGAGATCATGAGTCTTAGTACTGCCACTGATCGCCCGTGGTCTCCCTTTCCAGGTGAGATCATGAGTCTTAGTACTGCCACTGATTGCCCGCGGTCTCCCTTTCCAGGTGAGATCCTGAGCTGCCTGAAGCTCCCGGCTCCGCCCGCGCCGCCGCACCCGCGCCTCTACGCCGTCGCGGTCAAGTGCGAGCCGGTCAGCGATGAAGAACTACTCCCGATCAAAGGTAACATAATATAGGAACTTTACTTTTTCGCCCCACTCACGGTATTGATTTAGTCTTACCCCCTTATGCATATTCGACCAGTAAACCTGTATTAGCTAAAACGCATATTAAATCTGTTGCTATCTCTTTTCGTTGACATATGGTGACAATTCATAAAAACTTGACAATTTAATACAGGTTTTAGGAACGTTTTAGAACGTTTTTTTCTTGTCACTCATATGTCAACGAAAAGACATAGCAACAGATTTAATATACGTTTTAGCTAATACAGGTTTTAGGCCGAATATGCATAATGGGGTTAATTTATTGCTAGGTTTAGGTTAGTGTTATCGTTATCTGAAGCCTTCCTAGTGTGTTCATTCATTAACAAATACTGGGTGTTAATGCTAGGAAATTTCTGTTGATGCATCAAGGAATTAGTTCCTTGGAAATTTTGATATCCGATCAACTGCATTCATCATGACGTGATGAAAATAAGAACAATCTTCAGTGTAAAATTAAAATTCTACTTAAATTAATTTAAACAAGTTTCATGTCTAATTAAATAAAAGATTTATCGATTTATAAACAACTAGCAGCACGTCACGGCTTTGCACGGGTGTACTAATTCAACTACCGGGATAAAACATAGCCTATAACCACCCGGATAGTCCATTCTACACATCCGTGATAGAATTTTTCAAATCGGTTGAATAGTTTTTGAGATTACCTCCATCAAACAAACAAATTTTACCTCATTATAATATTAGTTTAGATATATATAGATATCAAAGTAATGACGACCTCTGTGGCGCAGTGGTCTAAGGGCCGCCTGAGACGCGAAATTCGCGGGTTCGATCCCCGCTACAGGAATGTGTCCATCTCATCTTACAAAGGTCACGCATCGTGCCTCTCCCAGTAAGTTGATACATGTTCGCTACTTCTCATGGGTATTGTCACGGTTAGGGCCGGCGCCCATTATCGGCATCGGCAAGGAAAAGGATTTTAGGTGGCAAATAGCATAATGGCAATAAAGTAGAAATTCATCCTCAAGCATACCGAAGCGGTATTTTTGTTATTACGACCACATATCACGGAAATTTCTACTTTATTGCCATTATGTATATGTTGTTGTTTATTGTATATTGTTATTTGCCACCTAAAATCCTTTTCCTTGCTCCAGAAGTCACTCTTCATTGTTCAGTCACACTCATTTAGAGTGTGGACATCTTTTCTTTTTAGTCTTCTTTTGTAGGACGGTTTTGTAAGTTGTCTCGCAAGTTGATTAAGGTGCGATTTTAGTTTTCCCTGGTAAACCAATAAATCTACACTAATATTATAAAGAGGAAAACTTTGTTTGTTTGTTTGTTTGTTTGGTTGTAATGAATAGGCTCAAAAACTACTGGACCGATTTTAAAAATTCTTTCACCATTCGAAAGCTACATTATCCACGAGTAACATAGGCTACTTTTTATCCCGATATTCCCGCGGGAACGGGACTTACGCGGGTGAAACCTCGGGGAGCAGCTAGTCTATCATAATGTTGTGTCCAGAGGAGCCCCGGCCGGCGGCGGCGGCCCACCGGCGTCCCCCCCCGCGCCTGCCCCCCCTCCCCGCGTCAGACCCGCGCCGCCGCGTGCACCGCTGCGAGTTCCCAGCCTGCGACAAAGTCTACACCAAGAGCTCACATCTCAAGGCCCATAAGCGGACCCACACCGGTCAGTATATATCCTCTAATGTAATAATGGTGGTGATTCGATAGGGCACTGACTAAATTAAAATTCCTCTATTTCGTTCCAATAAAGTTCAAAACAAAATGACATTCTGAGTGACAGTTCTAAAATTACGTAATTTACGTCAAATTTAAGTGAATGTATGTAATTTTAGTCGGTAGCCTTGATAAGTTTGATTTACTGCCAATTTCAATAACCTTTCTATCTCCGATTTCGCTTACTGTCGGTAGATATTTGACACATTTTGTATGGAAGTAATGTCAAATATCTATCCGCAGTAAGCAAAATCGGAGATAGAAAGGTTATTGAAATTGGCAGTAAAACTACAAAGTTCGGGTTCGATCCCCGCTACGGGACATTATGTTTGTATGTTCTGCAGATATTTGGTCCGTGTCTGGGTGTTTTCTATCTATAATATAGTATGTATTTACAAAAAAAAAATGTCTATCTATCTATCTATCTATGTATTATATCAGTCATCTGGTTACCATAGCACAAGCATTAAGTTGCTTAGCTTGGGAATAGATGACGCGTGTGGTGGCTAACGATATTTATTTATTATTTATTCTCCGTTTCCAGGCGAGAAGCCGTACAAGTGTTCGTGGGAAGGTTGCGAGTGGCGCTTCGCTCGCTCGGACGAGCTCACTCGGCACTATCGCAAGCACACCGGCGCTAAACCGTTCCGGTGAGAACACCTGCCTTCATCATCATCATCCGCAGCCTGATCTCTCCCACTGCTGGGAATAGGCCTCCCTTTCATTCTGCCATTTCTCACGGTCCTGCGCTTATGAGTTATATAATTTGTTATATATTTATATATATATAACCTTTAATTTTATGCCTTTAGGGCTCGTTCACAAAACTGCGGCAAAAATCTGCGATAAACCCTATCTTTTGGGCTCGTACACAAAACTGCGATGCGAAGGTCGCGTCGCTAAAATCTGCGATCTAGCCCATGTTTTGTCTTGAGAAATTCCGTCGCACACCAATTCGCATCGCACGCATTCGCAGTTTTGTGCACGAGCCCACGACTCCTCTGTGGATATTATAATATCATCATCATCATCATCAACAGCCCATAGGCACCCACTGCTGGGTGTAGGCCTCCCTTCGCAAACGCCACAATACTCGGTCCCGTGCCATGCCAGGCATTATAATGTAATAATATAAATTTATAAATTATAACACGAGCTTTAAACGGTGATGGAAAACATCGTGAGGAAACCAGTTAGCTTTCTAGCTGCGTCGATAGTCGACAGTCGTCGCAGGTTCGAATCCTGCCGAAGTCGTAACTTTTATTAAGATTTTTCAGTAAATTTTTCTGATAAAACACTTCTGATACTGGTCCTTATGGCTCACCGCAGCACAGATCTGTCAGCACATAAGTTTTTATTTTATTTTTAGCCGATGATTTCTTTTATTTTGTCACTACCCATTTGTTTGTTTCTTTTTCTTGTTGTTTTCTTTTATTTTTTTAATTTATTTTTTACTCTGTGCTGTGTAAGTCAATAAAGGTATTATCTATCTATCTATGTGTGGTTTAACCCAGTAATAAATATATAAAAACTTATAGTACTTAATAAAATAAGTTGTATTTTGTGTATGTGTGACCTTAGAAATAGTACATAAATAGTATTATAACTATGGATGTACCTATGGTACATCCATAGTTATAATATATACTATCGCGCTAACAGTATAAATGATTTAATAATAATAACTACAGTTGCCGACACTGCGACCGCTGCTTCTCCCGCTCCGACCACTTGGCGCTGCACGCGAAGCGGCACGCGTAGCCCGAGTATAGGCCTCCGCCCCGCAGGAGCCGCCGCAAGTGAGCGAGCGGCCCTGGAGCGTCAACAACACACTATTGTACCGGCGAAGGGTTATGTGGTGAGAATTATGTTTGAGACAGTGTATATTTTTTTGTTTCACGCGTCTGTGTAGAGTTGGCGCAATGTAATTGGCAGGGATGTAAATGATTGGGCGAAGACAGCGATGGTTGTACATTTTTTGCGATGAAGGTACAATTTTTGCGATAATTTGCATTTTTTGTACAAAATTGTACATTTTTTGCAATAATTGTACAATTGTTACAGTTTTTGCTGTAGTTGTGCGAAAGAGGTAGATGTATCAACAGCGTGAGACAGAGATAGTTATATTTCTGACTACTGCGCTTATTAATAACTCTCCGGTCAACTTAGATTGCGCTGGCTGTTATCTGTATCATTAATTGAATTATTTTAATTTTTATACCAGTGATTTTATATTTTATGTTCGTGTAACGTGCATTATTTATAGTTTTTTTTATCTTAAGAAATGATTTTTATGTTTAAGTAAATGATTGGTCATTTCCAGTTTATTCTGATATGCATTTTGTGTACATAATCTTATGTACATTTTTACATTGTATGTAGAAATTATGTACATTTTTACATTGTATGTAAAAATAATGTACATAATTTACATAACAGTGATTTTTGTTCTTGAATGCGTTACAGTTACAGTGGTTTTTTATTTAATAATTTTATGTTCTAGAATGATTCTAAATGTGTGTTAAAATTTTAAAACCAATTTTTTATTTATACTTTGATGATTGTTGTACGTACATCATAATCTACACTTTACAGACGTGAACATATTTAATGTATAGGTACATATTTATATATCAATCGTAGAGATTCGGATGTTGCTAAAACTTAAACTAAACTAATTAAATACATTAATAATTAATTACATTTAATTAGTTTCGAATACTAATTAAAGATGACTCCTTTTTATTTCGTTATGAAATGGACAAAATCTTTACTATAGTATTAGTTTTGGCGATTACTGAATTACTACCAATGTTTATATGAAATTTTATAATTTATCTGATAGGTTTTTGAAGGATAATTATATTTTGGTTTAACCCTTCGCCACTACCAAAGTTGTATAGTGGTTTTATAGTAAGACGCGTGCGGGAACGGAAGCCCCCTTAGCAAGCCAAAGATGCCGCTACGCCGTAGCCGAGTCAACATAACGCTATGCTTTAATTCGTGTTAATTTGTTTATCAAAAGCGTTTATTATCAGAGTTTCGGCTTTTAAGGGTGACTTGAAGCGGTCATTAAATGACTACTATGGGGCTGTACTAAAAAAAGTAACATCTCAATCATCCAGCGTTTTCAAAACAAAGTACTCAGGGATATCGTAAATGCTCCCTGGTACGTAAGAAATGAAGACCTACACCGAGACCTCAATATAGACTTCGTTGACAGAGTTGTACAAAAATACGCAGAAGCTCACGAAAACAGACTTCACCACCATGTGAATGTCGAGGCCATCCAGCTCCTCGATAACACAGACTTAGTGAGAAGACTCAAACGGACTAAACCATTTGAGTTAGTGTAGTGATAAGTTATGTGAAAGTGTTAGTGAATAAGTGCTACATAATATAAAGAACACAAGAACAAAGTGTCTTCCCCTTAAATAGAGACAGTAAGAAACGTGCTATTGAGCACATTCTTAATAATAAGCAAATCTATAAAACTAAGTCAAAGTCAAATTGCTCATTAGCCTACTTGGCTAGATTGTAATTTTAATAGTGTATAATAAATTACTTATTATGCTCTAATAATGAAAAAAAAAAAAAAAAAAAAAAAAAAAAAAAATTAAATGACTAATTAAAGAACTAATCAAATACTTAACGAGCTTTGATTATCTGCTGATTTGCAAAACCGTCAGTTTCAATGGCAATATGGTCTATTTTTCTCTGATTGTGCTCACTGTGGTAAGATTTTAACTCTTTCAGTAAGCGATGATTCAACATCACTTCTATACTGAACAATATTTGTTCCGTGTCTGGGTGTTTTCTATCTATAATATGTATGTATTTACAAAAAAATGTATCTCTGTATTATATCAGTCATCTGGTTACCATAACACAAGCATTAAGTTGCTTAGCTTGGGACTAGATGACGCTGTGTGGAATGTCCAAGGATATTTATTTATTTAATACCTACATCTTAAGTGACCAATCTCAATAACCCATCTTTGGTTTCGCTTACTGACGTTAGATAGACATTATGAAAGTAATGTCACATGTCCACAGTACGTGGAGTGAGTAAGAAATAGAGCGATTTGTATACCTTTCTCAGCCACACAAAGAGACGAATATACCCAACATTCTTGTGTGTAAAAGAGACAAGCATCTTTTGTCATTCAGAGCATTTTTTGTCATTTACAGCTGCATGCCCACTGTTCCAAAGATTCAACTTCCTTGCCACAGTAGCAAGATAGGGTTATTGAAACTGACAGTAGGCAAATTCACAAAGATATAAGACACGCCACGTAAAAAGAACGATGAGAGGAACGGGAGGGGGTTTGTTTGCGCATGGGTCGCTCGCTCACGAACCAATAGCACGCGCTACATTAATGTGAAGTGCGCCGCGTCACCACACAACCAATCCCACCTAAGATTCCTCACAATCGTCTACAGCTTTTCCCCTCAGCGTTCTTTTAACGTGGCGCGACCTAGTTTCGAACCTATTGCATTTTGTCGCTTCTCGTCCACCCAATCGTTACGGTTCTTTGTTGCTGAGAGTTATATTTGCCGTTGTGTAATTGTTATTGTTTAGGCTTACAGTTAGCGCGATCGCCAAGCGATTAGCGTGTTGTGCCATGAGGCGTGACGTGACCCTTGAACCATTCGCGTCACACCACAGAACAGTACAGTCTCTGTTATGAAATATTATTTTTACATTTTTTTAATGTTTATCGTAGGTACAGATAAACTGTGTCACACCCAAATCCATAAAAAAATTGTAAATTACTATTTTCTAACAATTTCGCGCTAACACGTCTACTGTCATCTATAGACTTAACATTATCCGTAATATTATCATCTATTATCTATGGTGTGGTTCAAAATGGTTACATATGTCACGTCGCGCCGACCTGCATTTCAAGTCGCGTGACAATTTGTTTTATTCGTTCGCGGAATGTTCGGCAGAATCCCACCGAACGCCGGCACAGAGCTTAGTGTGCGTAGCGTTACCTAATTATGACGTCATCGTTGTGAGTGCAGTCACTCGAGCCATGTGTATACAGCTGTCAGTGTCAAAGTCAAATCGTTATTGAATAAGATCATATTACAGACCACTTGCAGAATTGTGACAAGTCGCAGTAGCCACTACAAAAAAGTGAAGTGATGCATAGACCACTAGAATAGGAGTTCTTAAAACTAGGGGATTTTATTGCCTGTTCCAACGTGACTCCCTACAGCGTAGAGGGATTTATATACCTTTTTCAGTCACACAAAGAAAGAGAAAATACACAACATTCTTGTGAGCAAAAGAGGCAATGCATTAAATCTTTTGTCGCTCGCGTACCGCTTCTTTGTATGGCCGGAAAAGTAGTTTTCCGAATTTTGTACTACGATAGGTATAGTCGACAAAGAAATTGGTTTACCACTCTAAGGCTGAATATCATTTGCACGTACAAAACATCAAGGGCTATTTTCGCTTGACAGATTGACCTGCTACGTCAGACTCTTTCATTCAGTAATCCTTAGCGAATAATTATGTTACTGGGAGATGTCATCAAAAGTGGTAAACCAATTTCTTTGTCGACTATACAATAGATTTACAGCATTTTGGGTCTCTATCGGCAGCACGCTCACTGTATTTCCAAAAAATAAACTTCTTTAGTATACAGTGACACACTTTGTTTACCGTGAGCCGTGACACAGTGTCAACTTTGTAGGTAGGTACTGAACAATGATCCACCGGTTGAAAACCGCTTTCAAATCTCATTCGATCTTCATGAAGTTTGTTGACAAAATCAATAGTCAATAACACTTGGTCGCTTTATACACATTGCTTTTAGATGTCATTGATTATTTATTTAAGGGCCTGTAAGTCAACACTTAGCTAAACCTGTGAAGGAAAATATACTTAGAAAATGTTTGTTTATCGGTTGGTGGGCCCAATGTTTGTAGTGACTCACTCACGACTCTGGCGTGGATTCGTATGTTTATTTTATAAAATGTTTGTTAGTTAAGATTGTATACATTTTTATTAGAGCTCCGTGCCTATGGAGCGGAGTATTTATTTATAATTTAAGCTATTCTTCTTCATTCCTTTGCACTGTGCAGTGTACTCTTCTTAAGTTTAAGTATGCTTTATTTGTACTGCACATGTGGCTTAGTTGTAAGGGCTTTTACACACGTAGCGTTCACAGGTTTGTTTGAAAACGCTTACTGTGTAATTGCAAAAGTTGATTCTGGGGTCGATGTCGTTAATTTGACTAATGCTTTGTCAAAGTTGATCTCAAAAGAGAATATTGGAAGTAAAATCCAGTCAAATGTGAAAGTCGTCGGCCGATAGCACAGCCACGAATAAAAGGTTGTCATTTCAACTTAGCCGGCTGATATAAAGAGACTAAATTTAAAAGTCGTTATACAACTTGGCCAGCTGAAATCTGTGGATACCATCGAGAATGTGTGAAAATAAATAGAACATTTTGGCCATTACGTCATTTTGTTCTTTATATTTTTCCTCTATAAAAGTAAAACGTAGTTTCGGCAAATTCTGTTTTAATTATTTTGTAAAAGGTTTGTAATCCGCTCAATTTAATTAAAAATAGCTTTTTAAAAGTAGTTGCGACATTTTTTTCATAATATAAATAAGTAAAACTAATTTTGGAAAAATAAAACAGATTATTGGCATTATTTGAACTTTTAGGTAATTTTGAAACAAAAAAGTGTAATCGTGTAACAGTGCATTGAAAGGGTAAAAACCCTATCGGGGGGCCAATATTAGTCTTCCCGAAATAAATAAAAATTAAAATCGCTGAAAATAAAAATGCACTGGTAAAAATAATGTTTTATATTAAATTATCAAAAATCTAAGCGTCATTTGTAAAAGCGCAAGTATATTAATAAATTAAAGTATCCAAACAAAATTTTTGTCGATTTATAATCTCGAAATTTAAACAATAACTCACTGCCCGTAAACGTAGTTTTGATTACTTATTAAATAAATGCATTTAGATATTTTCGAACAATCGTAAAGAGACTGCGACTAAATAAAACACACAACTTACACACAATACGTAAAATCACAAAATTCATTAAATCTAAAAAAACGAATTTTTATAAAAAAACAGTTTTGGAAAGATGTTTGTTTTTTTCCAAAATGTAAAACATTATCTGGGTATTTATAATATATTTTATTTTTTATTGCAACTATAATTTAATAAATACAATATAGATATTGGAACAGTAGATCGTGTAAGTAACTTGATGTGGTAACGTTGAAATAAGTAAATTATTCTATATAGGTAGTTAAATGTGATTCATCTTAAACAATTTTAGAAATTCATAATATAGTTCGTAATAGTTACATAATATAATCGGTTTAGAAAGTGAAAACTAAATAACCTTTACAGAAAATAATGCCACGGATTTAATATTTAATGTCATCTAACAACATTCAGTTTAAAAACAAAATCTGTCATCAATTGAAAAATATTAACTGGACTTTTGTATACTAGATATTGTACAGTTTTTGTGGTTGGCCTCTCACGACTCTGAAATATGTTTAAATATACAAAATATAAATCAAAATAATATAAATTAACTTAATAAGATAACCAAAACAGAGCAAGTAGGATGAATCTGACTGGAAATAAATTTTGTCAAATATGCAATGTAAGATTCGTCCTACATTATGTCCGTGGCGTATAGTTATAATATCACTCGTTTAGTATCCTTAACGAAAATGTCTATAAGTAATAGGATTTGAAGCAGTGTAGGAATTATGGAACAAAGTAATATTGAATGTGTTAGTGGACACTAGGTTAGTATACGATACGGGATCTTGGAATCTTGCTTGCTGTATTGGATCCCTTTACTACCAAAACCGAAAACAATATGCCAATGATTCGTAGCGAAGCTTTATGTTGGACTAAAGTTAGCACACACATAAACCTACGGCGCTACGGAAGACCAGCGCTCCGACAGATTCTCTGGTTTCTGCCGCAGCAATACGCTGAGTAGTTGCCATTTTTGTCAATGTTTAACTTATTTTAATGTGTCTCCTTATGTGTAATGTACCTATTTGACAAAATAAAGATTTTTCTATTCTATAATATTCAAATTAATTTCCATAAACTAAACAACGATAATTGGCTTGATATATTTAGTTTTCGGTTTTAATAGTAGGCCTATAAGGGTAGCAACACATACAAGCTCGGCACTAATCGAGAACTCGAATCGAATCGAGGTAAAATCGAATAATAATGTAGAAGAATGTTACTCGCGAAACTGCTGAAAAGTACTGTCAAACTATTGCCGGTCCGCATATGTGTAGCTACCCTCACTGAGGGCCTACATCCAACACAGTATCCAAATATCACCCGGGCACTTCGTAAGGTCACCCCGTTGAAGTAAATAAATAATAGGGTTCACAAAACTAACGTGACAACCAAATAAAAGTTACCCCCTCCCTTGCTTTGTGAAGTTCTTGTATCTGAATGTGTATGTAAGATAAAAAAATTGCGGCTGTGTGTTTAAGAATCAACGTTTATTTGTAGTTATGTGAGCGATGTTAGAATGTAAGTCATTCACAATATTTATTCGAAGATGTTATTTTTTTTGTCGGATGCGAGGTGCACAAATGTGAAGTAATTAAATAATTTGTAAGTTTGTAAGCATTTATCGAAGTGTAGTTAACATTCGTTTAGTAACTAATATTACGTTGATGAAATCATAGTTACAGACTTGTGCGTTAGCCTTGGCTTCAAACTTTACAACTCCTAAAGTTATAGGCAAGAATTTCTAAACCAAATGCCAAAAGTGAATAATATCAACTTAAGCTCTCTACAGCTACACTCAGAGACATTTTCATTATGCGCTTGTCTCATTAGCCTCTATCTATCTTTAGTTTTGCTTAGTGTGGGTCAAATAGCTATCGGCAGTAAGCAAAACCAAAGAAAGATAGGTTATTTAGACCGGCGGTTGATCGTTGCTTAGCTTCGATTTTCATAGTTAAGTAACGATAAATTGTCTTTGAGTGCGGCTTCACACCGAGAAGGAAGCGAAGTTTCAGTTTCATGTTATTTTAAACTTTATAAATACTACTACTAATGCATAGTATTCCATGGCTTTGAAAAGTGCTCTTAGCACCGTCTCTCGTGGTCGCCTGCGTTTTAAGTTCCTCAAGCGATGATATGTATAATGTGATGAAGATAAAGTTTAAAATGATATGGCAATAAAACTGCGCGCCGCTTCCGTCCATCTTGGTGTGAATTGAGCCTTATTATTTTTTTTCACCACAGTCTCAGGAACAACCAAGAAAAGCTATTGAAACCAAGGCATCTTAGAGTCTCCTGATTAACGCTTAGCAAGTTTAGTCTCAATAACCTATATATCTTAAGTTTTGCCCTCAATTTTTGCCTGGAACATCAAAACAGGTAGGTACACACAGTAAGCAAAACAGGTTATTGAGACTGGACATAAACTTCAGCATTTTACGAAGCACTTATCAAGTCTTAATTTCACAAAATACTACAGTGTATTAATAATTAAAGTATATGCATTTACTGTTAACATTCTACACATTTTTTTTAATTTTTTACTTTGACATTCCAAAGTGCTTCTTAATTGTGCTGGTTTATCATTGATTCATTGTATTTTCTGGTTTCATTCATAAAAACATTATTGACTGTATTTACTACCGTTTATAACATTTTTTATATCTTATAGTAATAAGCAATGCATGTAACTTTCTCTTTTAAATAGATTCTCATTGTATGTTCGTATGTACAATAGTTTTAAGTATCACTTACTTCATATTACCACAGATAAAATAATACTATGTACAGATACACCATCTAGAACATCAATTTCACTCCGGTTTTTCTTCGGGCTATTTTTTTGTGTTTGATTTTGCGGCGCCCCTAGCAGTGTTTTGGTCTTGCCTGCAATCAAAAATAAGTAACTTCATCTAGTGCTAATATTTTTGATTGCAGGCAAGACCTAAACACTGCTAGGGGCGCCGCAAAATCAAACACAAAAAAATAGCCCGAAGAAAAACCGGAGTGAAATTGATGTTCTAGATGGTGTATCTGTACATAGTATTATTTTATCTGTGATATTACATAGAATAATGATATTATTTTGAACGCTGTATGTTTCTTATGCTTGCAATCAGCTTTACGGTATAGTTAAGGCAAAATTATTTATTCACAAATTATTTATACTTTGAATCTACTTAATTGTAATGTTCAGACAATTATATACAATAAGTTATTGGTTGTTTTGCATGTTTATATGGTTTTAATTTTTATTATTATTGAAGCACCTCTATAATTTAATTATTCATAAATTGCAATACTTATTTTTTTATACAAACATTCCTAAAAATAGTCAAGTGTAATTCTATATAATTTATAAGCATTTATTTTATATTCATATTATTGAAATACTTCAACTCAGTGTTTCAAAGTTACTTATACCAAAACCCATAATCTATTTAGCCCATAAATATAAATTTCTATTTTGTCACTTATATTCACGTTTAATACATTTATTTTTTATAATATCTATAAGTTTTTTTATATAATTTAGCAATACCTATTAAATTTGGAATGGTTTTGTTAACACATTAATTCTTTTATAAATTATCTGAAAATATTGTGGTTAGGCAAATGGTAAAGATTGCCTAAAATTATTTGTAAAACGCTTTTATTATCAGGGAAAATGTTTTATTACTTGTTATAGAATAATCATTATTATCATTCATCTTTATCTTGTAGTTTAAGATGGGCAAGGGATTGTTAGACCCGACCCTTCTTTTAATAGTACCTACTAACTATATTTTCGTTCTAAATGTGTCTAGAAACGTTGCGATTGGCTGCGATTTACGTACCATTGTATTTTATAATAATACAGTTTTTCTTATATGTGGATAATTCGACTTTCATTTCTCTTTCCTTATTACCATTTCTATAATAATACAAAACGTAGGTAGGGTAGACACGTTGTGTATTATAATACTGAAACGGGGCGTGGCGCAGGCGCCAGGCACGTCGGACGGTGAAAAAACACTACCGCGCCTTCACCGCCGGTTTCTGTATAATTAAATAAATAAATAAATATCCTGGGACATTACACACAATTCAGGCCTTAGCTTATTTTTCAATGTTGGTACTTACACTAGTAGAACGAAAAGGTTGAAAAGTTCTGAAAATAATCTATAGGTACTAATATTATAAAGAGGTAAAATTTGTTTGTTTAATGGAGTTAATCTCCGAAACTACTCAACCGATTTAAAAAATTCTTTCACCAATGTGTAGAATGGACTGTCTGGGTGGTTATAGGCTATAATTTATTCTCAGGCTCATCAAGATTCCATCGGAATCGCGTGATAGCTCGATCAAAATAAAAATACTTACAAATCAAGAAACTTACTCGTAATATCTGACCTTCTGAAATCGGTTAGCCAATGGTTAGTGGTTACCCAGCCGAATTAAGAGCGTTCCATGATATGACTTCGCGCAGCGGAGTGCGCTTCCCCGGACTATTATTGAGTGACCTATTTAAATTTATTACATTACCTATTCAAATTCTTACAATGCTATTCAGAATTATTAAGTAGGTAGGTAGGTATTATGTTCGATATACTCGTATATACGAGTAGGTATACTTTCCTATAATAATATCGAATAGGTAGGTACTTTATTCAGCACTAGTATAGTAGCACGTCCCGGCTTCGCACAGGTGTACTAATGAAGCTATCGGGATAAAATATACTTAGCCTATAACCACCCGGACAGTCCAGTCAACACACCCGTAAAGAATTTTTGAAATCGGTCCAGCAGTTTCAGTAATCGGTCAAACCAACAAACAAACAAACAAATTTTAAGTAGGTAGTTAGGTACATCTTTATCTAGTATAGAAGTATAGATTAAGCATTAAAATATTAATACCTACAACGGGAAATTTTACTCACGTAAATATTCTACAGGTCCTTTAGTTTCCGAGATCCACCAGGGGTGGGCAAAAAGGGGGCGAAAAATGGGCATAGTCCGATTTTTCCCAGACTCACCTGAGTTACTTGTTTACGAATCTGCAAAAAAACATACCTTCCCATCCACCATCAATGAGAACAATTATGTCAATGAGTGAGTCAGTGAGTGATAATCTAGCTTTAATATTGAGCTCTAAATTGAGCTTTGTTTTGTGCCATCTATGGACAAGACGCGGAACTAAATACAGTATGTTTAAAACGTAATTCATGATACTTACCTTTTTACTACGTTAGCTGCATGAAGAGTTCCGCACTATTATAATAGATGGCGTTAGTAGTAACAAAGAATTTACACGGTAATACAATACAACAACACTCAGTTTTGGACGTCAACCTCACCTCAACGTAGATAGATAGATAGATAGATCAACACTATTGCACACCACATTTACGTAGGTTCTAATGTAGGTACCTATACCTAGTACGGTCTGTCTACAACCTATTTCTCTCATAGGATCTGCATTATCTACCATTCATCGATCCTCAGGAGGCACAGCTGGTTCATTCTAATTATTAAGTACCTACCTAGGTATTATTTTGTAAGGTAAGTAGGTAGTAAGTAGGTACATACCTAATACCTATAGGTACGGATACCTACATATGTATATACCTAGGTAGTTAGGGAGTAGTTGCTATCTAGTTTCTGTAAATAATTTGTCTATTTTTCTAGATAAATTGATAAAAAACTACCTATCCACTAACATATATATGGGTGGGTAGGTAGGTAGGTACTCTACTCATACACACGTTTCCGAATTCGTAAAAGATTCTTATTTTTCTGGTAAAGAATAACAATTAGAATGAGAAAACTAAAGAGCAAAGATCACTAACAAAAATTAATGGGTTTTAACTTACCTAACTCAACTTAGATAATTTATCTCTACGATCGAACTGTCTGTCAGTCTGTAAGATGTGGTGAGAGGGCGTGGTCCGAGTGTTCGCGGCACAAGGAAATTAAGCTTACCTACCTACCTACTTATTTTAGCTGATTAGAACTTGTGTTAGAACTAACTGCACGAGCTTTAAAAACGATAACCTTAACTTTCCTTTAACGTTCCTTTAACGGTAGTTTTGTTCACCGCCACAGTTAGAAGTATGCAAAATTAGGCATCGCAACGAATCGGTTAACAAACTCACGAATAGTCGCAGTACCTACTAAACGTAGCATAGCAACGTTGTTAGCTGTCAAAAAGTTTAAATTTATTGCTTGTGTTAAGGTAAACTACATAGACATTTTACATACAATAGAACGAGACAAATATTTGCAGATCATGCAAACATTTGTCCCGCAGCGGGAATCGAACCCGCAACCTCGACGTCTCAGCCGGGCGTTCGCCCAACTGCGCCACAGAGGTCGTCATAATCATGATCATTAAAGGCTCGAGCAGACCGGATGCGTATGCGTTGCGTATGCGTAGACGTAAGCGTAGACGTGCACGTACCACTGACTTGTAATGTATGGAAATGTATGAGACAGGCCACACCGCTTGCGTAACGTAGACGTCGACTTACGCCGTCTACGTTACGCAAGCGGTGTGGCCTGTCTCATACATTTCCATACATTACAAGTCAGTGGTACGTGCACGTCTACGCTTACGTCTACGCATACGCAACGCATACGCATCCGGTCTGCTCGAGCCTTAATAGGTATGGACCTAGGATAAATCCATTCATTCATAGACACAGACTTTCCCATTTATAATAGGTACCTATTAGTAAGGTATGTTATAGCATCGGTTATAATAACTAACTCCAAACGAAACATCTATTTTTATTTTATTTTCATTTTATTTTTAAGATTTTAGGATAACTTACAGCTAAAACAAGTAGGTACCTATTGTAAAAGATAACAAAAGAGTGAAGGCTAATTAAAAGTTTCCACAGATTGCAATCTAGAAAGGTCTAAACTAAAATCCAATCACAAAAAACGTGCAGTGTGAATCAAAATGGAAATGATGCAATTGCAACAAGGAAATAGCTACTGGATCCAAGGAAATTGAATCCGAAGGCTTTGGGCACTCTCCAATGTTGACTAGCAAACAGAAATGAAATAGCCATGTCTGATGAGTAGGAAACCCCACCTTTAGATCTAAGGTCCGTAAGGCGTCTGATGCTGTGTAGGTTTTTTTATACCTAGCGCAATATAGTGAATTTATATAAAACGAAATACCTATTCTAAGTGAATGTTGTCACATCATAATTTTCACATCACAAAAATATTATGTAGTAGGTACCTATATTATAGTTATTAGATAGTAGCACAGATAAAATAATACTATGTATAGATGGTCCATCTAGAACATTAATTTCACTCCTGTTTTTCTTCGGGCTATTTTTTTGTGTTTGATTTTGCGGCGCCCCTAGCAGTGTTTAGGTCTTGCCTCAGGCAAGACCTAAACACTGAAATTTATGTTCTAGATAGACCATCTATACATAGTATCTATTATTTTATCTGTGATAGTAGGTAATTATTATATTAGTATCTATTAGTACAGATATTGTGTGAATAAATAAATAAATACGAGTGAACGTCTTTGAATATTGGGAAATTACAGAATCCAAGCGTGCGTGACACGTACTTGGTTTGTTCTTTACCTTCAGAATTTGAACCTGCTACTAAAGTTTTCACCCAAAATGGCGGAAGTTTATAAACACCGTCCCGATAGTCGAATGAAATATAGCAGTTTCCGAAAGAAAAACTCCCTTTTTCTTTCAAAAACAAAAACAAGGTTATCTTGCAGTGTCACGGGAAGGCATTTATCAACCCCCCCTCTCACCCCCACCCCAATCGGAGGCTGTATTTACAATTCAAACAGGCTACCGGCGCACGATTACAATTTTCGATTTATTTCCAATTCTATTTTAATGCCAGTCGCCCACGATCAAGTTTACCGTCAAGTTTGCAGCTTGATGCGGCGTACAGTAGACTAATTTGACAAGTGGGCTACTTGGTTGTCAAAAATAATTGTCAATTATCAAATCTAGCCAATTAGTACGGGTCCTTAACTTAAAATACGGTCCCATCCTGAAGAAAGCATGAAACTTGGCATGAATGTAGCTGTCATATATGTGCTTCAATGTAGATATGGAAGCACGTCAAGAAATAATGTTTTCATTACTCATACACGGAAAGTATGCACGAAGTTGCCTGATTATAGGGTTCAAAGTAGCATTTTCTGTCCCTAGGGAAAACAAGTACTTTCCTGCCCTAGGGCAGGAAAGTAAATAACTGTCAAATGTCAACTTCATTTTTGACATTTCTTTTGTGGCATGTCGATGCATGCTAAGTGTTCAAGTTCTTCTAACTCAATCAGATGCTAGATATTATGTCTCTCTTGCACGAATTTGTGCTTCTCTAGCACTAATTATATTATATTTATTTATTTTATTTTATTTATTTAAATTTTTTCATCATCAAAAAAAAACTACTGGCAGAATGCCTACTACTGTTATAGCCATTCTACCAGTCAGTATTTTTTTTTTAAATCTGGAACGCAGCTATGCCATGCCATCGTTAGCTGCTTTTAGTCAATATTAAACTAGTCGATTTAAAAAAAAAAGCGAGATAGCTAATTTTCGTGTGTGAAATTTAAATTTTCATCTATTTTTTTGGTAATTTCCTTATATTCGTAATGAAAAGTAGAGTGCTTACCTCGGGGAAAAGGCTTTTCTATGCACTCGAACTATTATCGCACTCGCTGACGCTCGCGCGATAAACCATCTCGTGCATAGAAAAAGTGCCTTTGCCCCCTTGTATAGCAATCTACTATTACCCCCCTCCCCCCCCCCTTTTTATCTCCCTGATTCCGGTTTTTCGAATTTTCTACGAAAACGATAAGACTGAGGAGTTTACTCTTCAGAGAACAAATCATCGTCAATAAATTACCTACAAGACGATACTACATTATATAATGGTAAGATTAATATATTTCTGTTTACAGCCACCAACGTATTATGAAATTGTAAAAACAGGCAAACTTTTTTTTTCTTGCTCCATTTATAGGAAAGCGACAAGAGTGGTGATAAAATAGACTTAAGAAGTAATATACCTTATACATTGAGCTAAAAAATGACACCTATTTCATAGTCGTAGAGACATTACTTCCAGAGTTACAGCTTGCCGCGTCTGACTCAAGTACTCATTTTTTACCTTTTTACAATACCACCTTTCCGATAATGTTGTTTTGCTTAGATTTAAAGCCAAGGGTTTCAAGAAATTTATTAAAAATACAGTAAAATACAGTGAAAATTATATATATCATTTATTTCAATGCATATCACAGGAATCTCCCCCACATTTACAGAGACCAGTACAGGGAAGGCCCGACTTCCTACAAATGCATCGTCCGTCCTTTAATGCAGCTGCGGCATGAACACTTCGTCAATTCCTTTACAGATGCGGACGTTTCTTTGGTTGTACTCCAACATGGAATCCAAATACAGTCTTCTTTCATCCAGCCCCAGTTCTCAAACTTCGGATATTCCGGATTTGGTATCAGACTTTGACCCCGATTTTCGGTACCTCGGCTCTATCATACAGAATGATGGTGAGATAGACAGGGATGTAAGAAGTAGGATAAATGCGGGATGGATGAAATGGCGACAGGTCTCCGGAACAACGTGCGATTCACGTATGCCCCTTAAACTCAAGGGGAAAATTTACAAATCAATCGTTAGACCTGTCGTAATGTATGGATCTGAATGTTGGGCTATGATAGGGACTCATGAACGAAAAATACATGCGGCTGAGATGCGAATGTTAAGGTGGATGTGTGGAGTGACGCGAATGGACAAGATAAGGAATGAGTACATAAGAGGAAGTGTGAAAGTGGCTCCAGTGAATGAAAAGATGAGTAGTAGTAGATGAGCTTGGTATGGTCATGTTATGAGGAGGGAAGAATGTCATGTTACTAGGAGAGTACTAGATATGAATGTGGATGGATATAGGTCTAAGGGAAGACCAAAGAAAAGATGGATGGATTGTGTGAGGGATGACATGAGTAAGAAAGGTGTGAGTGCTGAGATGACGTCTGATAGAGGAAAATGGAAGAGGAACACGTGTTGTGCCGACCCCACATAGGGATAAGGGCAGGAAAATGATGACTTTGACCCCAGATCAATCCTGCTTGTAAATAAGCTCGTTTTGTATGCTGTTCAAGAGCACCAAGTGTTGGTGGCAGCCTGTCCATTGCCCGTCCCTTGATGAACAACTCTTTTCTAGCTTGGTTAATGTCTTCTACATCGCTAGTTTTGTCGTAAGTCAGAATGACATATCTTGCCAAAGCATCCAAATTGATGGCTTTCAATTTCATTTTGAGGTCGTGACATGGTTTCAAATACTTTGGTAACTTCAGGGAAGGAATTCCAAGTTTTCCAAAAGGATTTTTTTCCCTTTCCACAAAATCCAGATACTGTATCACACCCTGTAGGTAAATGCGTGAAAGAATAACATGCCACTGCATTTGTCTGGGCCGAGTTTATTCACAAGTTGGTGAATAGCAATACTACGTAAAGCTTTCCCTGTTCCGAATGATATCCAACATTTGTTCAAACCCATTTCTTTTAGGCCGCTGTATAAGGCAATAGCTACAACAACCACATCTGTGTCAACCGTTCTAATCAATATTTCTGTGTGGCCAAGCTGCACGGCGTGCGAAACATGAAGGAAGAGTCTGGTATCAGCTTCTTCTTGTTTTGACTTAAGGGAGGACAAATCTACGGTGGCATCGTTACACAATACTTGTTTCCCTTTGGTTGCAACCCTCCGCCCCGCGCCCCTATTGTCGCCATAGCTCTGCTGATACCTATACCGCGGTAGCGCGCAGCTATGTTTTTAATAAAACTTCAAAGTTACATGTACATTATTTTGTAAACTATAAGTTCTATGAACATACGTCCAAAGACAATATTGTAGAGAATTTAATAAAGAACAAATTGTTCTTTGACAGTTTTATGATAGCTGTACCCGTTTTCATAGAAAATAATTGGAAAATAAGAAAAACCACGATTTAGCACATACGAAGGGGGGGAAAGGGGGGAAAAAACAATTTTTCAACATGCTTCCATATCTATATTGAAGCACATATATGACAACTACATTCATGCCAAGTTTCATGTTTTCTTCACGATGGGACCATAAAACTGATTTTTGTTAGGACAAGGAGCCGTACTAAATAACGAGAAAGTCAATTATTTTCGACGACCAAATCACGTGCGTTTATTTTATCTTCTTAGCTCGCTTCAAGAAATGAAGTCACAATCATACAGTCAAAAATCCTCTTTTTGGTTGTAAGTTAAAGTGGGCCCTATTTAAAAATAAAGTAGACCGGGATGCGTGGAAGGAGAAAGGGAAGACCTTTGCCCAGCAGTGGGACACAATAGGTTAAAATATATATATATATATATATATATAAGCACCGACTTAGATACAGTAGAAATACCTTTCAAATAACGCTACAAAATATTTGTAATTAAAAACCCTTTGTGCTAAAATCTAATTAATCCTGTTCAATGCTTCAAACATTTTCCTTTGTACAAATTGACGTTGTTTCATCTACCTTACTCGATCCTTGATCAATACTTTGAAATTCTAAACTAATAAGTACCAGGAGTAATAAGAGGAGAAACTAAACATTTATACATAATATAATAATAATATACCCAATAAAAATACTTTTGGATCAGTTGAGCTACCTATAGACCGTTTGCAACGGTCCTTAGGTGGCTCAACTGGTTCTATTTTTTAATGTAAATATGTAGGTACCTAATAGTTTAGTTTCTGTAAATAAAGTTTTTTTCTATAATAATAATAATAATATATTTTATACATACCTAAGTACTTCTATATCTATTATTTAGACATTTACAGAGACTCTAGAATTTCTAAACCGTCTAGTTAACGGCCTCTTGCATATTTCACAAATTCACGAAATAAGAAAATATTACAAAATCAACAGCAAATAACCACTAAAAAAAAATAAAAAAAAAATAGCAAATAGCCTGTAATCACTATAAGTAGGTATGTATGCCGCAAGCGAATTCTTATCCGAAGTCCCAGAAATTCACGATAAATACCCGCCTTTTTTAACCCAGGGGTGGTTAAACCCCGACCCACTAAAGTTTTTAAGTAAAATACCCAACGATCTTAATTTAATTAGACTAATACCATAGCTGAGTAAGTTAGTAAGTAACTTAAGTTAGTTAGTTAGTTAGTAAGTTAGTTTCATGTCTTGGGATCCTGAGGAACGGAAAAGATTTTTAAACTGATAAAAGGTTTTCTTTATTTAAAAAGGTTTTATAGAGTTGAGAAAACATCGCGTGGAAGCCAATAAAATTGAAGTTTAAAAAAATATATAATTTATAATTAGTAACATATATTTCGGTACAAAAGCATGTAAACCCCCATACCATAACTTTATTTTTTCGTATGCATCAGTTGTAAGTAGGATAAATTTCTAATATATTATCTCTCTTAAATCTCTCTAATCTCTTCTCTTCTCTACTATCTCTACTAATCTCTACTATGACATGAAAATGTTGGTTTTGATTGTATGGATAGGTCATTCCGCGCCGCGCGTTTTCGTCAGCGCGATCTAGAATCGGGTCATTTTTACAAGCGCCATCTAGTACTGTACGCTATATTTTAGTACACCCGTGCAAAGCCGGGACGTGCTGCTAGTATAATATATTATATTCAATACATTGACTTCGCTTGAACGAACGAACGAACGAACTTTTATTTCATTTGACATTATTGTAAATTAATATATTGCATGCTTAATTAGGCAGAATACATTGTACACATAATGATAAGTAACATCCCTAAACACATGTATTTCTCGCAATAAAGATACTTTGACTTTGACTTTGACTTTGAACTTCATTAAAGAGTGTCCCGAAAAACAAACCTTTTGTGAATGATTGTACCGTGTGTGGTAATTCCAATTAAAATACATTATACGGCCCGGGCAGGTAATCAACGCTGGCTTAATTAGGATAATCAGACCTCGTACAACCGCCTTGAATTCATTATGTTCTTAATCTGACCCTTAAATAAACCAGTGTTAAAGAACGTGTCGATACGAGCTTTTAACAGTCAGATACATAAAGTCGTGAAGTTTTATCGATAGCTTATTGTTGTTGAGTTGTATTCCCACGCGTGGGAACCGAACATAATGTATGTCCTTTCCTAATAACATTCAAAATGTACCTATAAAACTTTTTAAACTATCATGGTTATGAACATTATAAACACTAGATACGAGATAATTACCATGATTTAGATTGATGAGTTCCCCGATATTTCGGCACAGTTGCATGCGCCATGATCACGGTTCAACTCAACCTAGTTAGCAATAAAAATCTAGCTATTACGAGAATAGACAATTATTTTCGACGACCAATCGCTTCAAGAAATGGAGTATAGAGTAATCCATAATCCACTAGTCTTATAAGCTAATATAGATTGTTAATTGCCATTCCAGACTCTAGTGTATTAATAACTGTCATGTCTAGCTAGGTTCAATTACAGAGACTTGATCTAATCGAGTTACTGCTGACTATCGACGGGTTTCCGATAGGCCCCGCCCGTCAAAGGCTGAGGACGGGTTTATATTTTTACTGAAAAACCTACTTCAGGCGCCAGCCTCTTGCAAACAGGTTCATGACAATTCTAACTAGGTACTTAGGTACCTAAATAGGTACCTATCTATTTATTTTATTTTTTAAATCTTTATTTTCTTTGGAAAACAAACAGAATCAACAGTTTATTTTAAAAACACAAAAATTAACTAGTCACCGTTAAAATGTTAACACATTATCATGTTTAGGTTCGGTTAAAGCTGCAGCAGTGAACCGATTTATGTGCGAGGTACCGTGTGCTAATCGTCTTATTACACTGGCCAGTGACAGGTCAGCTTATTAACTCATCATAATTTGCCACATTACTGTAACTGCACATTGTGTTGCTCCCACGGACATACTTACTGTGCTGCCCAAATTAGAATATAAGGCCATTATCCCACTGCCGTCAACGCTGACGCTGTATAAATCAGGCCTACACTTGACTCATCAATTGTCAAATCTAGCCAATAGAAAGACAATAAAATTATTTTCGACGACCAATTACGTGTTTATTTTTATTCCTATTAGCTCGCTTCAATAAATGAAGTACAGGTAAACGCTATAAAACGCTGATCACAGCCCGCGCTTGCCAACTCTCTCTGCCAAAACTCCGTGACACGGTCCGTTGTTACATCTCGAAATTCTCGAATCTAAAAATCCTGTAACTCCTTAGATGAAGTACGACATAGAGCGCTGTAGAAAATACCTTATTTTGTGATCAACCTGTGGAAACTTTTAATTTAGCCTTCACTTTTTTGTTATTTTTCACCATACTTGTATTGGCGTCAAATTAAGGAATTTTAAAAAATGATCAAACACAAATAAAATAAAATCTATGATAGATACTTTTAGTGAAAATTATTTTTGATTTTATGATCAGGCACTACTCATTACACCACAAACTGTTAACAACATTCTTGTGGCATTATATCTTTTGTCCCGCCGCTTTTTTGTGTGACTAGAATCTAGTGCTCAGAATTCTGTACTGAAACTGGATTTAGAGTATTTTTTTAGCTTTCCACGACCACGCTGTTCGTCCAGATCCTACTAGGTCCATGGTTGAATCGCTTCCGCACGTGACGCGCGTTCCGATGGGATTGACTCGCTGCCGTGACACTGGCGGTGTTGCCAACAGTCAAGCATTGCCGCCGCTACATTCTGGCGTCACGAAATACCTGGCGTCACGAAATACCATCGCAAGTGGCGTACCGCTCGTCTATTGCTATTGCACCACAGATAAAATAAATACTAGAATGCACATACCTACCAAATATAGAAGGTATTAGCAGGTTTTGGTTAGTCTGAAACCTGTCTTTTGTTTTACTGTGGGTAAGTAGTTATTTGACATTTCTTTCATACATAAATGTTTAATATCTACCGACAGTAGGCATAAAATAAGTTATTGAAACTGACCTTACTTAAACTAAAAGATAAAAACCGCTAGAACTAACAGTATATTCTTTATGAGAATAAAGTTTCTTAAACCGTAAATATTCAGCTGGCAACACCATGCCAACTCGTACACGACAAGTTGATTTAGTAAATAACGTAATTGAGTTTGCTTTGCTGACATTTCGGGGTAATCTGCTGATGGATCATTGTATTTATGACGTTCTTGTTTTCTATCTATAATATGTATGTAGGGATTTACAAAAAAAATGTATCAATGTATTATGTATGTATGTATCAGTCATCTGGTTACCATAACACAAGCATTAAGTTGCCTAGCTTGGGACTAGATGACGCTGTGTGAAATGGCCAAAGATATTTATTTACTTTTTATTTATTTATAAAGTTGAATGAATCTTGACCAATAAAGCAAAACAATAAGGTATTTCGATTTCGAATGATTATAAATATGATCTACCGCATCTTGGTAACATTTATTTCATCTCAATTTCGAATAAAAGTCAAAAGTCAAAAGTCAAAATATTTTATTCAATGAAATCTTAAAGAAGACCACTAGACATGTCAGGTTCTTAAAACTAGGGGATTCTATTGCCTGTTCCAACGCGATTCCCTACACCGACATTAGGAATGTTAATTCTGACGTTGATTCAGACTGAAGCGTTGCACTAATGCAGAGATGAATTCTCATTTCCTTAGCGTATCGCATTACTTACGCTCCACCGCCCATTTGTCTAGGGCAGGTGCTCGCTTTCGTTTCAACAGATATTAATTGTAGCTACTGATTTCACTTATTTCAAAAAGGACGTATTTCACCGACCATTTCGTCAATAGTAAAGCGTTTGTTTTTGATTATGATTTTTGAATGTCTTAGGATATTTATTTATTTTAAGTAGATATTTGACAACTGTGTTATGATCAGAAACCTCTTATGTGCAGCAAATTACTATTTTATAACGAAATTTGAAGTTGGTTCTTAGAAAGCCGTGTTGGTGGAGGAGTAGTGCCTAAACTTTCGTTCAGAAGGACGTGGTTTCGAATCCTAGATAAGGTATCAAACTATTTTTCGTTTAAAAAAAATGCACTTTTATAAGTACCTACGTAATGTATTGCTCCCTTGCAGACTCTAGTAGGTAGGTACTTACTTGGATTCTATAAAAACGAAGTTTCATTATTTACTGGTTCTGCTTCCAATCCAAGTAAGGCAGACTTCTAACGAATGCGAAGCACCTTTACTGCAATAAAAGCGATAATCTTTATCAAAAGCGCGACCACTGTGGCGCAGTTGGGTGAACGCCCGGCTGAGACGCGAAGGTCGCGGGTTCGATCCCCGCTACGGGACAAATGTTTGTATGATCTGCAGATATTTGTTCCGTGTCTGGGTGTTTTCTATCTATAATATGTATATATTTACAAAAAAAAAATGTAGGTATCTAAGTATTATATCAGTCATCTGGTTACCATAACACAAGCATTAAGTTGCTTAACTTGGGGCTAGATGACGCTGTGTGAAATGTCCCAGGATATTTATTTATTTAAAAGCATTCTGTAGCGATCACCAACTGTTTTGACTTTATAAAGTTCGCCGAAATCAAATCGCGATCCCTTCGGAAACAAATAACTGGGGATAAAAGTTATTGGCAAATACTTGCTAACTTTGCTGGCTGGATGCCTGCGCTATAGCTGAAGCTGTGTATTTATATGACTTCCACGGGACCAGGAGATCGATTCTTGAACACATTTAAAACATGACGCGGTAAGAGATTGCACGTTATCTAGCTTTTGTTTTCAGAAATCCATAGAATTTTTCAAAATAAGAACGCCGAGACGTGCCGCGTTAAGACATGGTTATTTGGAGAATAAGGCAGCTGCAAGACTATTGCCTAACTTGTCTCGATACAAAATTAGACGAAAAGCAGTTGCATTAAATCTAGCATTGCTATTCGTATACAAGCAATTAGTTACAACTCGACGTGACATAAAGTAGGTAGTCAGAAGCAAGCACAAAATAAACCACCAACCAACCGCGAGATCCTGTTCGGGGCGAACTACTATAAACTAGAAAATACAAGTTCTTGGAAAATGAATTAAACTATCCTAATCAAACGTCATTTATCCACCTGGCCCATTAGTTGCAGACGTCTGGTGTGGGAAAACACCATTTTTCCAGTGGCGGTAATTTCTGGCATTCGACGGCTCGTTGGCCGGCGCGCCTGCAATTAGTCTCGGCCTCCCGCTAATCAATAAAACATTGTAGCACTGGTCTATGAGAGTCTTGGTCTTATTACAACTACACAAAAAACATGGTTTATCAAAACCATGGTCTAAACATAATATTAATACAACGGCACATTATCTAGCTTTTGTTTTCTGAAATCCATCGCGTTATTTAAATAACCATGCCGTGTCGTGGCACGTCAAGACATGGTTATTTGGAGAGTAAGGCGGCTGGTATAAAAAAAACAGAGCGAGTCAGACTTGCCAGCATGTTGTCCGTGTGTGTGTGTGTGTAATTGATAGCCACAAAAACCAATGCTCCACCTCTGTGGGCCTGTACAGTACGTTAAGGTTATGTATGTACCTATTAGGTATCTTAACGTACAGACAGCCCCACAGAGGTACATCAAGACAATGGTCAATACGTGTGGAGCTGACTAGCCGCGGGTTCCTCACGATGTTTTCCTTCACCGTTTAAAGCTCGTGTTAAAGCGCATACAAACTTTCCGACACGAAAAGTCCATTGATGCACGGCCGGATTCGATTCCACGGCTTTCGAATAGTCGAAGTACCAATCCACTCGGCTTTTTTAAAACGAATGAACGAGTAAGATAATAAAACATGAGAGAAAATTAACGTTTTCAAACTTGTCATATTTTATTTTAAAACATCGAATTAATGCAGTGTCATTGATTCGTTATTGTGTAATTAACGTGATTTAATAATGAGGTGCTCTGGCTACCTTTGACGGCAATATAATTAATACGGCAATGACAATGACAATGTAGAGTCAACGCGATCCCGATTGTACTAGTATTTGGTAACTCGTTGGGTGCCCAGGACGCACTTCCTCTAATACCAGCAGCGCGGCCGCGGTCCTCTCCTGAGGAGACGACCGCGGGGAGCTGGGCCTTCAATGTGTTAAAAGCCATGATGAATGCCTTTAGGCAGCTTAATAATGCCGTCACAAAATGGTCCACTTTTATAATACTTACTCATATTCATAAACCGATTCATACGTGTATCTATCTACCAAGTAAGTGAAACCGCGGGCGACTAAGCTGTTTAATTAAGACAGTCGTGACACCGCGAGCTTAGAATAAAAATTAAAAACTCTTAGCCAAAATGTTTCAAATAAAAAATAAATTTAAAAAAGGCTGTCACTTGGAGTAAACCATTTTATTTGCGCGTCAACAGGTTTTAAAATAAAAACGTTGCGGTGTCAACTTTCCGTATACACAAAGTACTCTGTGGTGTCAACCCGCATAGACTTTTTATCATTCTGTGTGTGGTTATTTTATTGACTTCTAACGAGTCCGTTGTATTTTTAAAA
>OX352224.1:3830000-3832608 GCA_947086425.1 Xanthorhoe spadicearia | reverse complement strand
CCTAACCTAACCTAACCTAACCTAACCTAACCTAACCTAACCTAACCTAACCTAACCTAACCTAACCTAACCTAACCTAACCTAACCTAACCTAACCTAACCTAACCTAACCTAACCTAACCTAACCTAACCTAACCTAACCTAACCTAACCTAACCTAACCTAACCTAACCTAACCTAACCTAACCTAACCTAACCTAACCTAACCTAACCTAACCTAACCTAACCTAACCTAACCTAACCTAACCTAACCTAACCTAACCTAACCTAACCTAACCTAACCTAACCTAACCTAACCTAACCTAACCTAACCTAACCTAACCTAACCTAACCTAACCTAACCTAACCTAACCTAACCTAACCTAACCTAACCTAACCTAACCTAACCTAACCTAACCTAACCTAACCTAACCTAACCTAACCTAACCTAACCTAACCTAACCTAACCTAACCTAACCTAACCTAACCTAACCTAACCTAACCTAACCTAACCTAACCTAACCTAACCTAACCTAACCTAACCTAACCTAACCTAACCTAACCTAACCTAACCTAACCTAACCTAACCTAACCTAACCTAACCTAACCTAACCTAACCTAACCTAACCTAACCTAACCTAACCTAACCTAACCTAACCTAACCTAACCTAACCTAACCTAACCTAACCTAACCTAACCTAACCTAACCTAACCTAACCTAACCTAACCTAACCTAACCTAACCTAACCTAACCTAACCTAACCTAACCTAACCTAACCTAACCTAACCTAACCTAACCTAACCTAACCTAACCTAACCTAACCTAACCTAACCTAACCTAACCTAACCTAACCTAACCTAACCTAACCTAACCTAACCTAACCTAACCTAACCTAACCTAACCTAACCTAACCTAACCTAACCTAACCTAACCTAACCTAACCTAACCTAACCTAACCTAACCTAACCTAACCTAACCTAACCTAACCTAACCTAACCTAACCTAACCTAACCTAACCTAACCTAACCTAACCTAACCTAACCTAACCTAACCTAACCTAACCTAACCTAACCTAACCTAACCTAACCTAACCTAACCTAACCTAACCTAACCTAACCTAACCTAACCTAACCTAACCTAACCTAACCTAACCTAACCTAACCTAACCTAACCTAACCTAACCTAACCTAACCTAACCTAACCTAACCTAACCTAACCTAACCTAACCTAACCTAACCTAACCTAACCTAACCTAACCTAACCTAACCTAACCTAACCTAACCTAACCTAACCTAACCTAACCTAACCTAACCTAACCTAACCTAACCTAACCTAACCTAACCTAACCTAACCTAACCTAACCTAACCTAACCTAACCTAACCTAACCTAACCTAACCTAACCTAACCTAACCTAACCTAACCTAACCTAACCTAACCTAACCTAACCTAACCTAACCTAACCTAACCTAACCTAACCTAACCTAACCTAACCTAACCTAACCTAACCTAACCTAACCTAACCTAACCTAACCTAACCTAACCTAACCTAACCTAACCTAACCTAACCTAACCTAACCTAACCTAACCTAACCTAACCTAACCTAACCTAACCTAACCTAACCTAACCTAACCTAACCTAACCTAACCTAACCTAACCTAACCTAACCTAACCTAACCTAACCTAACCTAACCTAACCTAACCTAACCTAACCTAACCTAACCTAACCTAACCTAACCTAACCTAACCTAACCTAACCTAACCTAACCTAACCTAACCTAACCTAACCTAACCTAACCTAACCTAACCTAACCTAACCTAACCTAACCTAACCTAACCTAACCTAACCTAACCTAACCTAACCTAACCTAACCTAACCTAACCTAACCTAACCTAACCTAACCTAACCTAACCTAACCTAACCTAACCTAACCTAACCTAACCTAACCTAACCTAACCTAACCTAACCTAACCTAACCTAACCTAACCTAACCTAACCTAACCTAACCTAACCTAACCTAACCTAACCTAACCTAACCTAACCTAACCTAACCTAACCTAACCTAACCTAACCTAACCTAACCTAACCTAACCTAACCTAACCTAACCTAACCTAACCTAACCTAACCTAACCTAACCTAACCTAACCTAACCTAACCTAACCTAACCTAACCTAACCTAACCTAACCTAACCTAACCTAACCTAACCTAACCTAACCTAACCTAACCTAACCTAACCTAACCTAACCTAACCTAACCTAACCTAACCTAACCTAACCTAACCTAACCTAACCTAACCTAACCTAACCTAACCTAACCTAACCTAACCTAACCTAACCTAACCTAACCTAACCTAACCTAACCTAACCTAACCTAACCTAACCTAACCTAACCTAACCTAACCTAACCTAACCTAACCTAACCTAACCTAACCTAACCTAACCTAACCTAACCTAACCTAACCTAACCTAACCTAACCTAACCTAACCTAACCTAACCTAACCTAACCTAACCTAACCTAACCTAACCTAACCTAACCTAACCTAACCTAACCTAACCTAACCTAACCTAACCTAACCTAACCTAACCTAACCTAACCTAACCTAACCTAACCTAACCTAACCTAACCT